>JAJEJO010000195.1:0-41112 GCA_020662805.1 Glaucomys volans | reverse complement strand
AAAAATTATGGTTAACTCTTCTATTACCTTTACATTTATAGTTATTTATTTTTATATTTCTAAGGTTATCAATTGTTGGCAATTTGTTTTTCTTTTGTGAATCCATTATTCAGCTTTTGAAACTATGGTGCTGTATCTGCATTGTACATTATAACATCTACAAAATCAAGCAACTGAGCCTGGACGGTGGCTCACGCCTGTAATCCCAGCAGTTTGGGAGGCTGAGGCAGGAGGATCAAAGTTCAAAGCCAGCCTCAGCAATTTAGCAAGGCCCTAAGCAACTCGGTGAGATCCTTTCTCTAAATAAAATACAAAACAGGGCTTGGAATGTGACTCAGTGGTAGAGTGCCCCTGGGTCCAATACCCAGTACCAAAAATAAAAGAAAAAAAATCAAGCAACTGCATGTTAAAATAAGTTTTGTCATTAATTTTATTTTCCTTTTGACAAATATTGGAGTGACTCTGTTTTCCTTTTTTTGCCTTTGCCTAGCATTTATTTTGTGTTGTTTTATAATTTTTCTTATTCACTTTTAAGTGAATCTGATAGACAATAGTATGTGAATTTGTTTTAATTTGCATCTCAATCTTTGTATTTCAATACATAGTTCATTTCTTTTATTTATTTTATAAAAACTGATATATTTTTTCTTATGTATTATCACATAATTTATGTGTATGTTTTGATGTAATTGCATATATTCTTCTTTGATTAAGTTTCTCAGAGTTCTAACTTTAACCTATTTTATGAATAAAATGCATAATAAATACATTATTCACCTGATATTTCTTTTATTCAATAATATTAAAATAAAGACATGCCCTTTGAGTCTCTAGTATGCAAGTCACAATATTAAGCATGACATTTCTTCTATTTGTTCATATTCCATTTCCTGTCACCCTTCTTTGATAGAATATGTGATATCAGATTCATTATACTGTCTTTGCTTTTAGTGGGATTTTATTGCTGTTTGCAAGAATTATTCACCAAATTTTCAACAAGTTAAAAGCCCATACTTCTTACAAGGCAGCAGGATTTCATGAGCAATAAGAGTGGACAAGTCCCAAAGCACAATCACTTCTTAAATAATTGCATCTCATTTGCTGATGTCTTTTGGAAAACATATCATAGTAAAAAGCACAGAATCAGATTGAGAGGGCTCTCAGAGTTCTGTTACAAGGATTTTGGATAAAAAATTAGAAGCATTTGTGTTTTTTTTTTCTAATTATTCTGCACAATTTTTTGTAGTCTATGATACTTCATTTTAAACAATTTTTTTGGTCTAATTTTCTTTCCTTCCTTCTTTAATGTCTGTTAATTTGCTTTTCAATTTCTACAAATAAGCCATATGTGTGTGTGTGTGTGATATATATATATATATGTATATATATATATTAATTAGTGATGGTAAATTTAGAATTTCCTCACCATTCACCTAGCTGCTGTTTTAATACTCTCTTCAGATAATAAGCTGGAGGGCTTGTTGATATGAATTTACATTTCTGGTACAGCGATTTAACAAAGTGACTCTAATAGCAAGGGAACCATAGCTGTGGGCAGTTCTAGCAAAGGAACTTCATTTCTGCATAGTTTATTCTTTGTGTTGATGAGATGGTTGCCCTGAGAGCAAGGTTTCTGCATTTAGCTCTATGCCTGACCTGTCTTTCTTATTGTTCAACCTATCTACAGGTTCACATATCAGGCAATGAAAACTGCACGACACAAGCTTTCTCTTTTTGTATGTTATTTCTATTTCACATACCAGAAACCTAGGAGTAAAGGTACATTCTCAACACTTTTCTTTTCTACCTTGATTTTCATATGTAATATATTAGAGTATTATTTAGATGTATCTGTTCTAAATATTTAAAAAATCACCAACTCCCTTCATGTCCATCAATCTCAACATCCAGGCAGATTGCACTGAACAGTTTTATTCCTGAAGTGCCAGGAAGCAGAGGGGTCAATGGAGATAGGGAGAAAAAATTCATAATCAAACTGAATAAGAAATTCTGTAATTAAATAGAAAGCATAAAAGAGAAACCAATAGAAACATTGAAACACATTAGATGAAGCAGAAAATGAATTTCTGAACTTGAAATAAATCGTATGGAACTACCCAGTCACACACACAAAATAAAAAATAAAAGAAATAAGAAAGTCTACTAGACTTATGGAATAACATTTAGATATCAAGTATTTGCACTCTGTCCCAAAAGGAGAAGACAAGAGAATAGGCATAGAAATTTTGTTTGAAGAATAGTTTGTGAAAACTTCCAAAATTTTGGGACAGGTATGGATACCCAGGTCCAGGGAGCTCGAAGAATCCAAATTAGATTAAAAAAAAAAAGTTTCCAAGGCAGATTATACTCAAACTGAAAAATCCAAGAAAAAGAGATAATTTTAAAAATAGCAAGAGAAAATTGTCAAGTCATGGAGAAAGGAATCTCATTTCATATTAGAATACATATCAGAAGAACTCCTGGTGACTCCGAGATAATGGCATGACATATTCAAGGTCTTGAAAGGAAAAGTCAAACCCAAAACAAGAAACAAGAACCCTTCCAATCAGTAACACTATATGCAACAAAGATATCTTTCAGAATTGAAGAGGAAATAAAATATTTCCAATATAAGCAAAAACTGAAGGAAATCACCATTAGATAAGTCCCACAAGGGCTTAAAATCATCATACATCTAGAAATAAAAGAATAATAACTATCATCATAAAAACACATAAATGTATATAGTTCAATAATGGATTAAATAATCAAAAGAGAAAGGGAAAAAAATCAAACCTGTTAATACATAAGACCACTAAACCACCAAGATAAAGAAGAGAAAAAAGAAGAAACAAAAGAGATATACAAAATGACCAAGAAAAAATTAACACAATTATAGGAGTAAAGTCTTTACCAATTAATAATAGTTTTGAACGTAAATGAATCAAGTTTCCCAGTAAAAGGATTTAGACTGACAGAATGAATTTTAAGAAGTGACCCAATTTTAGATTGCTTACAAGAAATTCACTTAACCATTAGAGATAGACAGATTGAAACACAGGGTATTGAAAAGATATTTCATGAAAATGGAAATGAAAAGCAAACAGAACTACCTTTGTTTATATCAAATAAAATAACCTTTAAATAAAAAAAATAGGAAAAAAGATCATAATATAATGATCCAGGAAAAATTCAACAACAGGAAATTATTATATTTACATATACTTCCAATGATGAAGTATCCAATTATATGAAGTAAACATTATTAGACTTAAAGAGACACATAAACTCTAATAAAATAATATTTTGGAATTTCAAAGCCTAACCTTCAACAATGGACAGATTATCCAGACTCCCCCCCCAAAAAATCAACAAATAAACTACACAGATAATCTATACTATAGACTCAAAGACCTAACAAACATTAATTAACATTTCATGCAACGGAGGCAGAATACACATTCTCCTTATAAGCACATGAAATACTAATAAAGATTGATCATCTCTTAGGTCACAAAACAAGTATCAACAAATTCAAAAGCATCAAAATCATACTATGTGACTTCTCTAGTCAGATGGCATAAAATGAGGAATTTTTAAAATAGAAACTTCAAAGTAGTACAAACGTATGAAAAATAAATTATATATTCTTGGATCAATAAAAATTTCAAATAAGAAGTTTAAATAACATTTTGAAACAAAAGTGTAAGAACTTCATAAGAAAATTTAAAGAATACAGTAAAAGCAGCATTAAGATCATTAAGAAAGACACATAAAACAAGAAGTGCCTACATCAAAAAAAATGGAGCTTGGGGGATTTCAAATTAACAACCTCATGCTTTGGTGCAAGGAATTAGGAAAAAAAAAAAAAAGGAAAAAAACAAAAAACAAAATTGAAGAGTGTTGAAATAGAAAATATTTTAAAATTCACAGGAAAAATAAACACAATAGAGAATGAAGAACGTACAAAGGATCACAAAAACAAGACTGGATATGTAAAACCATAAACATTAAAAAGGGACAAGACTAAAGTCGGGCACGGTGGCGCACGCCTATAATCCAAGCGACTTGGGAGGCTGAGTCAGGAGGATCGAGAGTTCAAAGCCAGCCTCAGCAACTTAGCGAGGCCCTAAGCAACTCAGTGAGACCCTGTCTCTAAATAAAATACAAAATAGGGCTGGGGATGTGGCTCAGTGGTCGAGTGTCCCTGAGTTCAATCCCTGGTTCCAAAAAAAAAAAAAAAAGGGGACAAGACTGAAATATGTAAAATTACAGATGAAAATTGTGACATTATTACTAATACAAAACAAATATTAGCAACTAATTGCCAATAAATGTAAAACCTAGAAGAAATTGATAGATACTTAGATACCTGTACTCTAACAAAATTGAACTACAAAGATACAGGAAACTTAAACTGATAATGAGATTGAATAATTAATAAAAAGATTCTCAGCAAATAAAATTCCAGGACCAATTGGTTTCAATGCTGTACTTTGTCATACATTTATGTGGGTGGGAGATGCTGGGGATTGAACCCAGGGCCTTGTGCATATGAGGCAAGCACTCCACCAAGTGAGCTATATCCCCAGCCCTTGCTGCTTTTATGGAAGAAATAATACTAATTTTTCTCAAACTATTCCAAAAAAAAGAAAAAAAGAAAGAAAAGAAAGAGGATGGAAATCTTCAAAACTCATTCAGTGAAGTCAGCATTACTCAAAAACGAAAGCTGACATGACCCATAACAAAAATAGAAACTGAGGACAAATGTCATGATAAAGGTGAATGTAAAAATTCTCAACAAAACTCTAGTAAACTGAATCTAGCAGCACATCATAAAGATATACAACATTACCACAAGATATTTATGCCAGGATTGTAAGATTTGTACAAGTATTATAATTCAGTATAGCAATACATCATATCAGTGGATTGGAGAAAATCACATTATCTCAATAGGTGGAGAAAAAGCATAAAATAAAACTGAACATACATTCACAATTAAACTTTAAAAGTATTAAGTAAAGATGGAATATGCTTTAACACAAGAGAAGTTATACATGCCCAACTTACAATTGACATTATACTAAATTGAGAGAACCTGAAAATGTTTTCTCTATCATCTGGAACAAGACAGCTTTGTCTACTTCAAACAACCTTATTTAACAAATTACCAGAATATTCAGCCATGACAATAGGAAAGAGAAATAAATAAAGTGCATCCAAGTAACAACGGAGAATGCAAAATTATCTATGTTTGATGATTACATGATCTTATATACAAAACAAAAAAACTAATAATCAAATATAGTAAAGATGCATAATTCAAAATTCATGTATACAAATCGGTATATTTTACATATCAATAATAAACTTGAAGAGAAAGAAATAAAGATAGCTACCTCTTTATCCTAGGCACAAGCAAATAAAATACCTAGTAACAGATTTAACAAAGAAAACAAAATATCTCTATAGGAAAGGTTGTAAAATACTGATGAAAGAAATTGAGAAAACACATATATACACACCCTCCCACACACAAACAAGTGGAAAGACAGGCCCCATTCATGGGTTGGAAAAAGCAATATTGTTAAAATGCCCATACAAAAAGCTATCTACATATTCATTGCTATCTCCATCAAAATATCAATGATAATTCATCATATACGTAGAAAAACAATTCCAAATTTGTATGTAGCCACAAAAAATTACAGATAATAAAAGCAATCGTAAGCAAAAAGAATGAGCATGAAGGCATCAAAATACCTGTTTTAGTCACTTCATTTATTTATTTTTAATCACTGTGGCCAACTGTAAAAGAGGAAGAATTTATTTCAGCTCACAGTTTCAGAAGCCCAGTCCATGTTTGGCTGATTCCATAGCTTGGACCTGAGATGAGGCAGAACATCATGGCAGAAGAACATGGTGGAGGAAAGCAGCTCAGGACATGGCATCCAGGAAACAGAGAGCTCTGCTCACCAAGGACAAAATATAAAACTCAAAGTCACAACCACAGTGAACAACATCCTTCGGTCACACTCCACTGGCCTACGGTTACCACCCAGGTAATCTATTTCAGTGGATTAATCCACTATTAGATTACAGGTCTCATAATCTAGTCATCTCACCTCTGAACCTTCTTGCATTGTTATCTCCCACATGAGCTTTTGGGGGACACCTCATTTTTAAACTGTAACAATTCATAATTTCAAAATATATTGCAAATCTAGAGTAAAATAGAATATTATTTTCATAAAAACTGGCATATAGGTGAATACAGAATAGAGAATTCAACATTAAATGCACTCATCTATAGATGACCAACCTTCCAAAAATATGCCAAAATCTACAATGTAAAAAGAACCATCTTTTAATAAATGGTGATGTGACAACTGAATATTTATATGCAGAAGAATTAAAATGAACACTCTGGAAAACACTAGTATAGGCAATGAAAATTTGGAAGAACACCAAAAGCACCCGAAACAAAAACACAAATAGACAAATGGAATTTGATCAAATGAAACATCTTCTCCAAAGTGAAGGAAGGACTCAACAGAATGAAGAGACAACCTCCAGAGTAGAAGAAAATGCTTGTAAATTACTCAGCTGAAAGGGACTAATATTCAGGTTATATAGGGAATTAAAAGAATCATAGCAAAAAAAAAAATGATTAAAAAAGGGACTAAAAACCTTAATAGGTATTTTCCTAAAGAAGACAGATATACAAATGATCAATAGATACATGAAAAAATTCTTAACTTTACTAATTATCAAAGAAATGTAAATTAAAAGCACAATGAGCTATCACCTCATTCCCAGTTACAGCAGATATTACAGACATACAGAGAGAGACAGAACTAGTGGCAAGAATGTGAAATAAAAGGGAACTCTCACATGATTTTAATATAGCCATTATGTAAAACAGTATGAGTGTTCCTCAAAAAACTAAAATAAATGTACTATATGATCTAGGTATCCCACTATTAGATATATATGGAAGGAGTATGAAATCATTATATCAAAGACATACTTGGAATCCCATGTTTATTGAAGCACTGTTCACAATAGCCAGATAGGAAGCTAACTGAGATATTCATCAGGAAGTGAATGGATAAAGAAAATATGACGTGAGCACATCTCATCTTGTAATGTTATTTAGAAGCAGAAAATAAAATATCTTCCTTTTAAATCATCTTCCAGTTTCTTTGATTTGTTTCTTTACAAAGGGAAAGAAGAAATGAACATAATTTAGGCCCTCTTCTTATGTGTGCTGTTTCTGAGTTGGCATTTTATTTTTCAGTTTGAAACAGTTAACCTCCAGTTCAATTGAATATCTTCAATATCTTGGTCATGGTGCAGTAAACTAAGAAATATAAAAGTAGCACATAGAGTGATTTCCAGATGTAGGAAACTACAAAAATAATGGCACAACTGTCAGAAAATTTGGACACATGAATGCAATGAATGGTAGTGACAAAGATGAGCAAAGGACTGCAAGTTAGGATCATATTGTGAAGAATCCTGAATGCCAAATTAATGCTTATACCAAACAACAGAATAAAATGTTTTTAAGATGCAAGGGTAGGAAAAAAAGTAGGCATACATTATGAAAAATACCTTAAAAAGCATAAATGTGACAATACAAATACAGATTTGCCTATTGTGTACTAGGGGAAAAACAGCATAACAATGCATGGGTCAAAACTTGGTTTTGATTTACTTACAAACACACACACACACACACACACACAATACACAATAACACAATGTTTTTCCATATACCCATATTCAAGTATAATAGAAGAATATACTTCCATGCTTGGTTAATTGAACTGAAGGAAAAATTGGTTGTAACCCAACTATTATGGCAATACTGTTACTAAAAAGCCCAAAACATCACTGACTGACCATGAGAAGAAATGTTACTTTTTTTACTCAAAGGTTGACCTTTTTTTACTGTAAGGGTGACAGATTCAATTGTGCCACAAATTCTCTCTCTTCTTAGACCAATGACTTCCCAGATCATTCATTCTCACAGATGACAATAACTTGTCTCTTGATTGGTAGTAACAGTTTGTCCCTTCTACCTAACTTTCATAGGTTAAATCAAAACTTATTGACAAACCAAACAACTGTGGAGTGGGAATTGTATTCCATTACCAGTTGATTACAGTGTTTAATGGTGGGAAAGGAAGAAAGAACTATAAAAAATATATTTCATTTTGTTGGAGGGTATGTTTGTTTATGGTGAAGCATCTTCTATATTATCAAATTAACAGGTTAATATTTGTATGAAATCTGGAATCTAAGTAATAGTAAACCTCCCTCAATGACAAACATCTGGTTTTAATTTTCATTTTTGTTTACCACAAAATTCATACATATTTTGCATTTAAAAAATAAAAATGCAAACATTTATGTCATTTGACATGGATATTTTTAATCTCATAAAAAAGATTTAAACCTAAAAACCAAACTTTTCTCTCTTAAATTTCAGTACTTGCTACTTTTTAAAATGATAGGGGAACCTAAAATATATTATGTAGGTGGTCATCTAATCCTTATGAGTTATACAAACCCCAGTTACATACACTATATTAATGATTTCTAAATAGTGATGAGTAGACAAAAGGTTTTTCTTAAACATCCTTACAGTATAAAAATATTTACATGATCACAATGGCTATATTTTATGCATATATGTGTCCTGACTTCATTTTTAAGAACTTTATTTTAGCTTCAAGAAATTTGGTATTTTGGAGTAATATGTTCTCAAAAATATAAGAATCATTGTTCTTCATCCATTTTTTACACTTACCTATTAATACCATTCTAACAGCTAATCATATATTGTGGTTTCTATCAAAAAAGATATTTTCCTTTCCAAATATAGGTTTGCATTACTGTAACAAGATACCTGATATAATCATCTTTTAATGAGAAAGAATTATTTTGGTTTATTGTTTCAGAGGTTTAAATCCATGGTGACTTGGTCATATTGTTTTGAGCCTCTGGTGGCATAGTATACCATGGTGGGAGTCTAAGAGGCGAGAGGGCTGTTCCCCACATGGCACCTGGGAAGAAAAAAGAGAGACAGGAGGAGCCAGGATCCAAATACTTCCTTCAAAGTCATGTTCCTAGTGACCTAACTTCTTTCCACAAGGCCCACCACCTAAGGGTTTACTACCTTCCAATGTACCATATGATGCATACCTTACCTTTACTACATGAACTTTTGGGTAACATTTGAGATCCAATTCATAGCAAACTAATTTTCCTTTAAATCTTTAATAATTGACTTTAATCCGAAGTAAATGAAAAATAAAAGGTTACAAGACCATTCCAAAAAATAAATTATAACAATTTGATGCATGGATCATTAGACTTTTGCATCAAAAAATATTCTCTGATGTCAAGAGTAAAGTGAAAATTTTCTCGCAGTCCATTTCAATGTTAAAGTCTCTGGAGTCTAATAAATCTAAACAATAAAAATGGAGCAAATGTATATACAACATAAATGAACTTCATGATAGAGATTTTTAGGTGCTAATTTGATTGATCAAAGTGTGCTCAGGTGAAACATTACTTCTGAGTGTGTCTGTGAAGCTGTTTCCAGATGAAATTAAGACTTGAATTGTTAGAATGAGTAAAGCAGATTGCCCTCCCCAATGTGTATGGGTATCATAAAGACATTATAGGGTTTGGCCTGAATCGATCAAAAGGTGGTAGAAATGGCTGGAGATTTTTTTTAGTGGTGGAGCACATGCCTGGCATGTGTGAGGCCTTGGGTCCCATCCATGGTGTTGAAGAAGAAAAGAAAGTAGAAATAATTTGTCCCTTTTTGCCTCTCTTAATGTTTAAGCAGAGGCATCTCATCTCACCGTTCTCTGACCATTGGAATGGATGATTTGCCATCTGTTGCACTGGTTCTTAGACCTTCAAACTCAGCCTAAATTATACCAGCAGCTTTCCTAGGGTTTCCAGACTGCAAAAGGCAGATAGTGGGGTTTCTTGGATACCACAATATTTAGGGCCAATAGATAGTGCTTACAGTAATACACTGTATTACCCAAAGTCCATAACTTGCATTGGATTCTCTGGTTCTGATGTACCATCTAAGGGTTGGACAAATATATACTGCCATGTGTTCAACACGTAGTACCACAGAGAATGTTCATTGTCCTAAACTATAATCATCCCTCCCTTCCACCCAACCCCTGGCAACTACTGATAGTTTAACGGTTTTATGATCTTTATAGCTTTTTTTTTCTTTTTTCTTTTTTTCTTTTTCAGAAAGTCATGTAGCCAAAGTCAAGGAACTCAGATTCTTTCCAGATTGGTTTCTTTCACTTACTACTATGCATTTAAAGTGCTTCCATGGTGTTTTCAAGGCTTGATAGCTCATTTCTTCTCAGTGTTAAATAATATTTAGGTGTCTGACTATATTTCAGTTTATTTAGACACAGTAATATTTGAAAGATAACTACACCATTTATTATATAATTAGTGAGATCCTTTCTGATCATTATATGTAATATTTAAATGTTGAGGGTTACTGTATTTAAGCATATTGTAGGTCAATTGCTACTAGTACTTAAGTAAAAGGTGAACAAATAGGAAGTAATGGTTAAAAAAATTCTTTCAGACTTTTCCTTCCAAAAATTTGCATGGTAAATTCTTTCCAAAAAGATTTACTCATTCTTAAGTAATTGCATAACCATGAATTCTGTTGCAACAAGACAGGAGATATTTTAATAACTTTAGAAAAGACAAAAAGTAAAGCAGAAGTTGATATTGCTCATCACTATACATAGCTATACTTATTTTTGTGTTTATGAAAGGCTCAGAAACTAATAGGAATATTTCTGTAAAATTACCTTAAATTTTATTTTGAAATGACTTACCTTAGTAATACATATTATGCATTTTTTCATTTTATTTATTTATTTATTTATTTGTTTATTTATTTATTTATTTAATTTTTACAGACTTCATTTTGATTCACTGTACACAAATAGGGTACAAATTTTCATTTCTATGGTTGTGTATGATGTATATTCATACACACACTTCAGATAGAACACTAATCTTCCAAATTTATAAAGAACTTACAAAACTTTACACCAAAAATACAAAGACCCCAATCAATAAATGGGCCAAAGATCTGGACAGACACTTTACAGAAGAGGATGTTCAGGTGATCAATAAATATATGAAAAAGTGTTCAACATCTCTAGTAATTAGAGAAATGCAAATTAAATCATATTACTCATTTTTAAAAATTTGTTGTTTCTACTTAGGCTTGTTGGATTAAGAAGAAAACTGATTTTTTTAAAATTCATTTTTTAGGTAAACATTTGAGTTATGAAATTGTTTTCTTTTTCTTTTTGTTTTAATTGTTACAAAGCAGCAGACAAACCATTAGAGGAAAAGCGTGCATTGCTTAATACAGTTATCCATGTGCTTAAAAACTAAGAGATATGATTAATGCAATTTCATTGCACAGGTGCTAAACCAAGAGTTTAATGTGAGAGATTGTAGTTAACAACTGCACTATTTAATAATATAGAGTGATTGTCAATTAAACATTCCTATTAGGCATGCTTTTCTTTTTTTCTTCTATTGTATCAAGTATATTTTATAAACACTATTCATTTTGAAACTTTTTTAAAAAACTTGAAAGCAACATTACTTTTTCTGTCAGTTTAATTTACTTTCATATGCTTCTTATGGAGGATATATATATTTCTCATTAGAGTTAGAAAATAAAGTTTGGGCTGGGGATATAGCTGAGTTGGTAGAGTGCTTACCTTCCATGTACAAGGCCCTGGGTTCAGTCCCCAGCACCACTAAATAAATAAATAAATAAATAAATAAATAAATAAAATAAAAAATAAAGTTTGATAATGCTGATGTGTGTCCAATTTAAAGTATATAGTCTGAAGTGATGTGATTAAACTTCAGAGGTTTAAAGTAGAATACTGGAAAGTTCAAAGTTTTCTATTTTAAAAATAAGTGTTGTCTCTGGATAAAAACCATATGCTCACTAAGTATCAGATTCTTGTGAAGTTCACTGTGAAGATAAAGATGTTGGCAATTAATTCTTTACTACTAGCAGTTTAGCATCAATTTCTGATTAGTATTCCTCCTTGGTACCTGAGGTTCTAATGACATGTTTCTTGTATTGAGTTGGTCCAACATGCAATTAAAGTGGATGATCTGGATATTTTACCATTTTAAACCAAGTTTGTTAAATGTGTATGAGTGAGGGACAAAAGGTGTTCAAGAGCCACTTACAGTCCATTTTATTCTCTTTCCTGAGGTTGGGAGACCCTTGAGTTAGAAAGGAGTTGAATGATCCTGGTCTAATCCTCATCAGGCTGCATGAGTGTGCTCTTTCAGTCTAGATGTCCCTTCTTTGGACTGTCTGGGCTGCTGCTTTCCTTTATTACTCATGCAGTTGCCCCAGGTTTTCTTTTTTTCTCCTACATGAAATAGTTTGATTGAACATCTATTTATATCTAATTACCATGTTTTAAACAATTCCTGTGTACCCTGTTTGCTTGGGTTACATTATTATATTCCTAAATGAAAAAACAACTAACATCTAATATCTTTAAAAATGGCCATCAGTTACCAAAAAATATGCAGTGCATTGTAGAAGGAGTGAAATCTTTATGAAAAATTGAATATGTGGCATATATTACAAAATATACCAATAATTTAAGAAATAATTCTAACTAGCAATTTCAGGGAGATGTTTTACTCTATAAATGACAGAATATGAATCCTATCCTTAAATATTCCTTTTATTAGACTACCTACTTTTAAAGAGGACACAATTATATAATTGAAATTAATAACCAAATGACAGGAATAACAGGTTCTTTTGGACCAATAACTCAGATGTGAGGTCGTTCTATAGACTTCAGGTGCTCCATCAATTGCTATGAAAATTTATCAGATAATTGTTTAAATTCAAATTTTCAAACCTGTTTTGAAATTGTGAATGACAATTTAAATAAATGGTACTGGTAAAGCTTTTATTTTTCTCAAAGTGTTACCAGATATGTTTTGACTTTGTATCAGTATTCCAGAAGATAATTTTTGTAATTCTTTTTCATTGAGATGAACCAGATGGTGGCATCATTTTCATTTATATTGTAGCTTTGAACTTTATTATCTAAATATTTTGGTTATTTATGTCATAGTACATTCTGACTGATGGTTTCATGGCAGATTTCAGTTTTCACAAATTCAACAAATGTCCACTCTGCTTTAGGTATGGTGCTAAGTGTTAGGAATAAAAAGATGAAGGTCGTCTCCCCTTATAAAACCTATTTTGCTGGGGGAGGCAAAACATTCAAATAAATAAAATTATAATTTTATCTGTACATAATACCAAATATGATGCCATAGCCACCTCTTTATAGCACAAAATTTATATAAAACATAAAGGGGAAGGTGACACCTGGCTTGGGTTCTACAAAGTAGGTGTTTAGTAAGCAAAAGAAAAGGATATTTTGGACAGAAATGGAATTCATGTAAACCACAGAGTGAAACTATAACACTGCATTGTGAGTTTACCTATAGAAAAATATTATGGAGAATGAGAATGTAATATCAAGCCAACAAGGTCAAATAAAGTGGTCAGAGAACACACATCTCAGGAATGGTGCAACAAGGCTGGATCAGTGCTAATAATATGGATTCCCTGCAACTCACCAAATTTTAGGTTAGAGCCCAGGGATAGAGAGGACCAGATGTCAGAGTCTGGGAGAGGGTTGTCACCATGGATTGTGGAGTTACTGAAATTGCATGATACTGAAATTGCAGGATTTCCTCCTGGCCCATTTGAGGTAGGATCCAACATTAATCTGAATGGCAGAACTTTGGCTTCAGCCCAAGTCTCCTAGCTCAGAACCCATGATTGGAGAAATATGAATGTAGGGAGGCAATGTGATATAATCAGAAGGCTGTGTTCTAAGCCTTGAGCTTACATCTGTATAGCATACTAGGCTCTGGAACCTCATCCAGAGTTGCTTGTCTAGGAGTTTGGCAGTGAGTTAGTTCCACTGAGTATTACAGGAGATTAAACTTCAGGGAACACAACATGGACAAGCTAATGCTTATTATACACATCAAAAGGGTTTAGACTCCTTAGGCATAAAATGATCTCTGAATATTTCCATTATTATTTCCTGAGTGTATTCATTTTGTTTGTGGGAAAGCTGGAATTTAAAATTATTCTTGTGCACATCTTAAAACAGTGTGTCATAATTCTTGTGGATTAGCATCATTCTATGTGCATTCATTCATGTTTTATTTTTTGAGAAGTATATGTAAAAGTAAGGTGATTGTTTCTGTTTTTCTGTTGTTTCACTGAAGCAGTAGAACTGAATGTAACAACAAACAGAAGAAAGGGATTATTTTTCCTTTCTGCTTGCAATACACAAATGGAAGAAGCAAATATAATACATTTGCTAAATATAAATGATGCATAAAGTTAATATATAAATTCAAAGACTATAAAACATAATGAACATAATTTGGCACCAATATGTTCTTAGAAGTTCTGTTTTAAATCTCGAAGAAAGAAAATAAAAACTAAATATAATGGCATTAAGGCAGAAGAGGTTGTTTTTAAAATCTCAAGATTTGCAGGTAGGAGATCAAGAGAGAGTTCATGCAATGTAGGGGAGATTTTCAGTTCAAGCTGGGAGTCATTTCTCCATCAAAATTCCAAAAGGTTAGAACTATCTTACCATACCACATGATGAGATGAGAGAGTATACACAGCATCCGAATAGGAGCACAGAGCAGACTCCATTCCCAGGTATAAGGTTTTCAAAACATTTTGATTGATGTGGGGACTTCAGAAGCTGCATAATTGAAAATAGTGATAGTTAAAATACTGGAAATATATTTTGCACACTTTCAACAAGATTATTCCTCTTCTTTACTTTGATTAAAGGTAATGTTGCCAAGTGGACTGGAGTAGAACAAGAATATTATACAACTTTAAAAATAAATTAGAATCTCTGTCTAAACAAGTGGAAGACAAAGTTGGAATCCAGTGTATTCTCCAAGTTTCTAGACTTAATGATTGGGTACCTTTTGAGAATACTAGTAGAGAAAAGAAGTGGACAGAAAGAACACAGTTTGTCATAAAAGAGGTTGGTTCCATTTGTAACATTTTGAGGCTATTGAGATTAATAATATAAATGAAATCATATGGAGACATTTAGTTGAACATTTAAATCCAGAACTAGACAAAGGACCAAAACTAAGTTGGGTGATTAGCCAAATACATAGATGACAAAGAAATAGCTTAAGTCTTACCAATTCTTTGGAGGAACATAGAAATTCAAGGAAGCAATAATTTTCCACTTAAAACACAACATACTGAAACCTAAGTATACATTTCATATTATTGAATTGCTATGTTTTAAAGTATTCTATATTTTCCTTTCTTATATCTAATTTGTATCTCACAGTTCATACATATAACAAGTCTAAGCATAAAAGCTTCACAAACTGCTTAGCTGGGCTCACTATCCCCTATTTCTGAAATATTTTCCACTTTGTTGAGAACTGCCTTCAGGGACCATGTAGGGATTCCTGAATATATCTGAAAAAAATCAAATCTAGATAAAGGGAAAAACATTTGGGTATTCATGGTGTTAATATAAAATTATTTTCACTTAACTGAAGAATAAATGATCTAAAATAAAAATCTGGACATGTAGTTATTAAATCTAAATCACTAAGGGTGTCCTATTCCCTCAGAGAGGAAGGAGCGAACATTTGCTAAGCAATTGCCATGGGGGAGAAATGCAGAGTCTTGTATGGATTCCTTGAACTCTATTGCTTCATTTAGCTGAAATTTTATGGGAAAGCAAATATAAACAACAGACAAACATGGAAGAAGTAGCTACAAGTAAATTATGTTTTCTGTATTTAAGACCTAGATGATCGAATTGCTTTATCATAGAAAAAAAACAAAAGCAGAAAGAATGAATTCAAGAATGACTCAATGTTGCTTAAATCACAGGAATTCTGATAAATTGAGTGAATCATATCAGGATGATCTTTTCATTTTTTTTTTGTTTTATATTTTATCTCTTTTCTGAGGATTTTATACCATGGGTTATTACTTTTCACTACTGTATATTTGTCTTCCTTCTCTCTCCATGAGATATAATTCTCCTCAAGTTAAATCCATTTTATTCTTTCTAAAAAAAATAGGATAGATAGACAAACAGACACTCAGATATACAAGACAGACAGATACAGAGCTGTTCACTTCCCCACATCTACCAGGAACACCCAATCGAAGCCACCCCATCTGTGCCAGTTTGGCTGTGACAGGTTAACATCTTATTGTATTTCTAGATGCAGCCCAAGTAATCTTGGTGAAATTCAAGTCTACTTGCACTCCTTTGCCCTGTCCCATCCCTACCTATCCATTAAAAACTTCGTAAAAGTTACATTTGTTTGTAGTAAAGACAGAACTCCTTAAAATAGTTGAAATAGCCCTGCATTTCCCAGACCACATTTACCCCACTGACCTGTTCTCAAACTGTATAGTTTGTTTGCTCAACATGTATACAATATTAAATGTATACTTATTTTACATATTTGTGTACCCTTTACCAACCTCCATATCATGCTTTTACACTTTATCCGGTTTAATGTTTACATCCTCTTAAGCTTCATCCACTCCAGTCATACAAATTATTTCTTTTTCTTTTTTTTTTTTTTTGCCGTGCTGGGGATTGAACCCAGGGCCTTGTGCTTTCAAGGCAAGCACTCTACCAACTGAGCAATATTCACAGCCCTAATTATTTCATTTTTGGACACACAATACTGTCACCAGTCACACAGTCTTGGCACACATTTCCCTCTTTCCACTGTGATCATTTTTTATCTACTTAATTCTTCCTAATTTCTATTTTTTCCCATCAATTTTGTAAGAGACTAATGAAATCTCTCACATGCATGGGTTGCTTTCAAGACTTTATATCTTATTTAAAATATTTTCCTTAAAGTGGGTCTAAAATTGTATGAGATTTTGGTCATACTAAACCTGAATCCATCAATGGTACAAAATACAATAATTTCTTATGTTTAAAAAAATCTCTTGTAATGATTGCCCTTTGGTGAATTCTAATAATGAATGATGAAGAATTCTCATAATCTAGTCTATAATTTTAAAAGTCTGCCTAGTACTTACTTTGTAAATCAAGTTAGATGAAGAAACTGAGTTTTGGAAAGGTTAAGAAATTTTCCAAGATAATCTACAGAAGATTCTCTGACTGAAATCCAATTCTGTGCAAAGTGGAGGGCTTTTGCATATTTGATACCTCAGAAGGGAAGAGTTGAAATATTACTGTTATTTTGTTATAAAATGCTATCATCAATATTTCACTATAGCTAAACAATTTAATATCACAAGAAATAAAAAAAACAATAAATATAGTGTAAAACACAAGTAATTTGTGGGTAAAGTTTAATAGTGTATATATTTTCATAATATTTTTATATTATTTAAAATAAAACACTGATGGTGATTTGACTCTGAATATTACTTAAAATGAGAAAAAGAAAGACCAAATATATTTATTTTATCTTAAGAATCTTAAAAACTTGTAAATTCAAAAAATAAAGTTTATTTTTTAACTCATTATATTACATCCATTGCAACATTTAAAGTGTCTCAGCTAACTTTTTCTTCATATGTAATTGAGCACCATTTCTTAAGTTATGAGAAATGACTGACAGACTCTTCAAACACATATTTTCTGCTGCATGTGCAGGACACTTTTGAAGAACTGATCAAGGATCAAAAAAAATTACTTATGAGAGTGAAGATTATAAGATGATATCTATAGAGTGAAAATCTGGGTAAATAAATATCTAAGAAAAATGTTAAAAATGCACAACAGATAGATCTATTTATACCAGAATTCTTTGAAGGTGTCAACATGCAAAAGAAATGTGATAAAGTTCTCAAAATACTGCAGTGTTATTAAGAAAACAGGGCTTTCAATTTTTGTTTGGTTAAAAAATATGGGAGTATTTTTTTTAAGTTTATCAATCTGACATTCTTTTCCGCACTCGATACTTCTAACATCAAATCCGTGTGTGTGTGTGTGTGTGTGTGTGTGTGTGTGTGTGTTTCCCCACAACAAGAATTTCTTGATGGACACAGACTGGTTGTTCCACAATGAAATTGAATTCTGATACTAACTGCCTGGAAATACTTTAGAACCCCACGTTAAGGGTTCAGTCCCAGAGGACTGTCCCCTTCCCAGGCATCATTTACAAGTGCTTCTGACAGGCTAGAAATGAGGATTCCGAAGACTTTCCAAGATTTAATAAGTTTTTAGAATGACTCACAGACATCTGTATATTTAACTGTTTATTACGAAGGATATGATAAAGCATACAGATGAACAGTCAAAGGAAAAGCTACCCAGGACGTGGTCCAGGAATGCCCTGGGCATAGCAACTTACATTGCCATAGAGCTGGGCTATGTCACCCTCCAGCTTGTATCTGTGTTCATGAAAACGGACCCTATCCAAACCCTGTGTTTTAGGGAATTTTACGAGCTAGACTCATCACCTAGCGTATCTGACAACTAAATCAATTTTCAGCTCTTCTTCCTTCTACACAGGAAGGTCTGTAGTTGGCCTGAAATTTTCTACTTTAATCATCGTGGCTGGGTCATTTGGTGACCAGCCCCATTCTGGAGCCACAAGAAGTACCTCGTTAAAACAAAAGGTGCTTCTATAACCCAGGAAATCTTAAGGCAGCCAGAACTCTGTGTTGGGAACTGGAGTCAAAGTTAAATACTAGAATTAAAGATGATCCTAGCACCCCTATAATTTAGGAAATTATGAGGATTTTAGGAGCTCTGTATCAGAAATTTCAGAGGAGATTAATATATGTTATTATTTCACAGATATTTACAGTTTTCTGTACTATTTAGGACCTCAGTGATAGGACTAAGCAAAGAGTGACAAAAATGTTTAAAATATTCTAGAAGAAATTGTAGGATCAAATTTTTAAAACTTTTAGAAGTGTTATACTTTCAATTTATTTTGGTATCTTTTGTGTGATAAATTTATATGACTGTTCTAAGTTTCCAACATTATAATGCTTAATCAACAACAGTTGTGTGTATGAAATCAATGGAATAATGTGCAGAAATTAGGACAAAATAAATATTTGAAGGGAAAATATAAAATAAAAGGCAAAATGCCATTCTCTTTATAGGGTCACTTATATATTGATCTACAGAAAACAGTAAAATTTATTTTCATTGACAACCATTTCCTAAAACTGATAATTTCTCAATTTTCTCACATCTCTTATTATAATTGATCCTATGCATTTGGTTCCTTTAGAATCCAAAGGAATAAGTTTGATGCTAAGGAGTCTACTCACACTACCAATATTGAGTCAAGATCCAATGTAAAATATTTTTTCATTAAATGATACCCCAGAGTGATATCCTCTTTGCCTAGAAAATGAAATCAAAGCAGAAAAATATTAAATGACTTGCCTGAGGATCAAAGTCTTCCATTTCCTTCCATGTTCTTCTAGAACATGCATTGCTTATGAAATGGATAATTCTAGTGTACTTTCAAGGAATGTGGAATCATTTTGTAAATCATCAGTATCTATCAAAATGAGATTAGCATTTGTTCATTTACCTCTCAGATATCAAACAAATAGCTTGGTTGAGCCCCTATTTTGGTAGAGAAAATTGGTTACGTTAAGATGCAAGCATTTCTGAACATTGGTGATGAACATGCTGCCAGGTATGCAGGGATGCATACTGTTTGTTAACATACACTGAATATATTTCCTGAAATTTTAAGTTTGAAAATCTGTTAATAAGGTTATGTTTAATATTTTAATAAAATTGATAGTCATTAATATTGCAATAAGAAAGATTAAATTAATGTATGAAATGAGTTTCCTTATAATACATGGTTGATTTAGAAAGGTATGATTCCTTAAATTTCTATATGAAGATAAATTTCAGAGTTTAAAATTACATTCTGTTTGAGTAACTCAAGGAACACAATACCATAATGAGGCTTTATACAGTATGTGCATTGAAATAAGCCAAATTACAAAAATAAAACAAATGTTATAACAGAAACAAATTGGTAAAACACATAAGAATATTATGGCTATTATATTTCATGTAATCTGGTCTGAGAGGTTGTGAAAATGTTCTCCCTTTTTGATTGAGAAGAATACAAATAAAAGAATTTCTCGAGGGTCAGTATTAAGAAAAGCAAATTTTTTGATGGAAAATCATATTGGATTTATATTGCACAGACTAGAAAACATATTCTGCACTGTTTCTGATTTTGAAATTATCTTCTGCTGTGGAATACTTTTACTGGAAGAAAAAAAACAGCTTTTATTTAGCAAAACGCAGATTTTTTTTTTTTTTTTTTAGTGAAAATAACTGAAATGTCAAGAAAATGAAGAGAAGGAAATTGCTTAGAAAACTGCAGAAGATAACTTAGATATGAAACCTGAAAAGTTCCTAAAATGTCATGAAACTTTAATGCCAAAGTGAAGGTTTTGCTAAGTTTTATCTCACTGTTTGTAAAATTATTTGAATCCATGCATACTGATTATATTTTAATATATTTATATTTTAATGCCTGTTATATTTTAAAGCCTGTTTAAAATGTGTATTGATCAAATGAGAGTAATTAGCATATTTATCATCTCAAGTATTTAACTTTGTTTTGAGAATATTCAAAATTATTTCCTCTAGCTACTCTGAAATATGAAATGCTATTGTTATTAGTCACCTTATTGTGGGACTGGTGAAAGAACTTATTCCTGTTCTAGGGTTGTTTTGGTGCCTTATCATCAACTTCTCCTCCTTACTTCCACCTACCTTCTCAACTCTGGTAACCACTGTTTATTCTGCTTCTATGGGATCAACTTACGTACTTTCCAAATATGAGTGACAATATGCAGTTTTGTCTGTGTGTGCCTTGCTTATTTCACTTAACGTAATGCCTTCTAGGGGTATCCATGTTGTTACAAATGACAGGATTTTATTATTTTTATAGCTGAATAATAAATATTCCATTATGTTTATATACTATGCATTTTTACCCATTTATTGATTCATGGACATCTAGATTGATTTTATAAATTAATTATTGTGAATGTCTCAATTTACATATGAAAATTAATTTTTGATATAAATTTTATAAATGTTTCATTTATAGTTGTTTATGGTTTTGTTCTTAGAACTTTATGTAGTCATTTAGTCATTTCTTCATTAGGTTGAATTGTAATATATATATGCATATATATTTCTACTGAATTTTAATGAAACTGAAACTTCTTTTATCCCATTTGAGGTAATGTGAGTAATAAACATTATTAAGCTACTTCACTGGCTTGTGGTTAGGTATGAATAAGAACAGATAATTTAATAACTTGTAAAATGTAATGGACATTTTTGAGAAAATATTTTATCAGAAGACTAAGAATTCAAATCTAAATTATAATTCTATTCTTTAGTTCATGTTATATATCAATTTTCTTTAAAGAATACATAATATTCAAAATACTTTTTAAGGATATTACCTTATTTTTTCAACAGATTAATAAACTATTAAATCCTCAAATGGGAAATACTTGTGCAATTGTATTTAAAATTCAGGTTTTATTTTTACTAATAATTAGAGTGTTTTTAAAACATAGGTAAAGTCAGCACTAAATTTCTTTCCTCATAATTTTTACCATTCTTAATTTTCTGAAAACCTATTTTCTTGTCTTTCACTTTTGCTTTATTTCTACCTTCTTTTCCCTTTTGCAAAATTTCACCTTCTTTCATTAAAACAAAGGCTTCTACATAGAGATGAGATTCTAGAGATGGTTAAACCTAAAAGGATTAGAGGCACATATATGTAGGTGTTTTTAAATTCAACATATGCAATCCTCAGCAGAAATCAAGTAGAATAGATAATTGTTATGTAATAGGTTCACTGCTTTCAGGTTGGGCACCTGTTTTCAGGTTGGGCAACTTTTCAGGTTGAGCACATAATACTTGAAAACTTGCATTTGCATGAATTTCACTCACAAATTTTAATGTAAATGATTAGTTAACAGTGCATAGCTTATGAAGTACTGCCAGTGTTTGCAGCACTTCATTCAACAAGATAATGCAAAACATGAAGAGAACTTCTAAGACAGCTTAGAATACTAAACTGTCAGAAACACTATTTCTGACTTTGAATATTTTATAATGAAGAGTTAAACTTTATAAAGCATCAGGAGATCTATTCAGAAAAAAAGAAACAGTACCATTTAAAAAGACTGAAGAAATTTAACTCATTTATTATTTTCATGTATTTATTTTGAATATTGGGTTTTAAAAATACATGGCTATTGATTTACTCTTTTACTACAAGAAAAATAAATATAGTTCAAATAATTGAATTGGAAAATTTGGGCTTGACAAAATCCTGTTCTCACAGTACAGTTAAATATGATGGTCATCAAAAATTGTGTGGGTAAACATTCCTGATTTGACAATAAGCAAGTTTGTTTTACATGGCATAATTTATAAAAATGAATTCTACATCAATATTGAAAGTCTCTAAGAAGTATTTAAGAAACTCATTCTCTGAACAATTAAAGCTAAAACAATGAGGAAACCTCTTTTTCTTCTTTTAATTCTTCAAAATAATGTCAAACAAAGATATGTCAATGTATAAACACTGAAACAATATTGTTTTCCTCTAAGTCAACTTCTCTTTCTTTGTCTTTCTAAGGATGCCTTTCATTTTGGAAAAGTAATAAGTAAAGTCAAATCAATGCTTTTAATTTATTTATACTTTCTTAAATTTATGTCTGATTTGGTGAGATGCATTTAAATCTAAATCAGTGTATACATTAAAATACATGTATATATATTCTCTCTGTATTATATAATCTCTCTAGAATTTATTTTTGGAATTATGTATGATGTGCATGACTCTTATTTCTAAATAAGTAGTCAAATATTATCACAAAAATGTCTATAATCCTAGCCCACAAAATGTGAAATGATATATTTATTTTGCAAACTGTGGTCTCTCTCACACACATTCACACAACACTGATCAATGCATCTATTTTATCTAAGTATCACTCAGCTATGATATATGATATGTATGTCAGTTATTATATATGCATATATCAGTTATGATATATAACATATATATGATATATATATCATATGTAAATTCATATATATAAATTTGAGTTGAGGTGGTTGCCCATGCCTGTAATTCCAGCAACTCAGGCTGAAGCAGGAGGTTAACAAATTCAAAGCCAGACTCAGCAATTTAGGGAGGCCCTAAGTAACTTACCAAGACTCTTTCTCAAAATAAAAAAATAAAATGGGCTGGGGATATAGCTCAGTGTTAAACACTCCTGCATTCAATCCCTGGTATGAAAAAAAAAATCATATATGTATAAATCTGTAAAAATGTAAAATTTTGTACACACAGTTTAAATTTTGTGTGTATATGTATATATATTGTATATATATATGTATACATATATATACATATATTTTGTATATATGTATATATATTAATCCTCTCAGGAATCAGATGTGAAATCTCATGCAGAAGCTGAAACTATACCGTTTAAATTACAACTCACCTTGTACAAGTTGCATCATCTCTGTTTTCAGATTCTCAACTCATAATATAATGATGATATTGCCACATAAGATTGTCATAAAGATTAAATTAACATACAATGGTGCTTTGAACACTGACTCAATATTTTCCGTGTTCACTCTGATATCAGTAACACCTTTTAAATATTTTTACACATTTTCTTTTCGAATTGTATTTAGGGTCCAAAAACCTGTTGGAATTTTTATTGAGATTATGTTTTCATATTTAATTATTTCACAAAAATATGCAAATACTTTTTTGCTTCCATAACATATAATCTTTTAAAATAAAGTTATATTAATTTAATTAGAGACATCATAATGTGCCAATGTAGAAATTTTTTTCTTTACATGTGAAGACATAAACTCAATGTACATTGTATTGTCCATATTTCCTTTCCCATAAAGACTACATAACTACAATTCAGGTTGATAATATTCATTGCTCAACAATGTGTTACAGATGTTTCTATCTTGTTTTTGCAGATATTTTCTATTTAATTTATTTATTGATAGACATATAGAGTGTTTTCCAATGTATAGAAATATGGTTAAATGAATGTAATTTGCATGTATCCTTTTGTGCATATTAAAAGTTTTCTCTGGGGTAGATATCAAAGAAAATAATACACTGATATTTGGAAATAATTAAATTTTGTTTATTTCATAGACATAGGGCAAGAGATGTGGAGGATTTTTGTATTCCTGGAACCTAAAATTTAAAAAAGTGTCAGATATGAAATGATTTAGGACATTGGTTTGGCAAAACAATGAGTGCACCTATAAGGTCTTCTCATTTTTATGTAAATAATTTTATCATAAAATAAAGCATGTTTAAAATATCACAAAGGAAAATAAATAATTTAAGGTTAAGAAACTTGTAATCACCACACCAGTCAACAACAACAAAAAAATACATTCATGTACCCATTTCAAACCATATTCCTTCCCATCTTTTGAAATTAATCACTGTTCTGACTTTTCAATAAATAACTTATATTACTCTGTATTCCACCTTTTCAGTTTTTATTACTAGATTTTATAGTTAAATTGTGTGCCCTTTATTTTTGTGGATATGTCTTTCATAAGTCAATCTTAAATTTTGTATATTCCATATTGATTTCATTTTTTCCCACAATTTATCCCTTGAAGACTCCAGGCTATTTGACCTATGTGGCTGAAATTTTTAAAAAGAAAAGCCAAGATCAATTTTACATTAGGTTGCATAATAATGCAATTTGAATTAAAACTTTGCAAATTCTCATACATTTAGTTTAGGGTATCAATTGGAAAGGAGTAGCTTGCTTAAAATTAGGATAGAAATACAAGGCAGATTCCATTACAGTTTGACACTTGAACTCTGAACGCCCCAGTTCTGGAATATTTTGTTTTCTATTGTTTTAGATTTTTCTGTTCTATTATAACAATTTACCACTATTATTTTATAGCATATCTTAAAATAAGTAGGATAACTATTATTTTATTTTCTGTTTTGAATTCTGAGACCCTAATTGTGAATTTAAATCCTTACACATTAATTTTACATTTATCTCTTTCATCATTTTTCTGGAATCATGACCAGAATTGTATGTACATTCTGATGGTCAAATTTGTGAATTTGAAATGATGTGTGAATAAGCTTCTGAATATGATATGTGTTGAGTTTACTTAGAGGAAAAGCTAATTCTAATCGCTTTATATTTTTTATTTTATAATGAATTTAATTTTATTTTCTATTATATTTTCTAGTTGGTTATATTAACATATAATAATTTATTGATTTTTGTGCTTATTTCTGATGTCCTTACCAATATTATTTAATTATTCCTAATAGTGTCCAATATTTTTATTTTATTGATTCTATTTGTCAATATGTTTTCTGCAAATATTGTCTTTCTTTCTAATCATATAGAGGTTTAGTCTCTCTAAGCTTCCTATCTCCACATATAATGAAATATTCAGCATGTTTCTCCCCTCATTCAGATCTTATTATAATGTTATATAATTTCATTTCTTAATGATTTTGCATTTTGAATTAGCATTTATTTGTGTTTATAGCTCTTGTTTCTTGAATCTCAGATCACAGAAGTTAATTTTTTGAATTAATTTTTGCTGTGGTATTATTATACTAGCAGTTATATACTTTTATTAATTTTAACAGAATGCCTAGTAATTGTAATTGGAAAAGATTCAACACCCTAGGATAGCTATTAAAAATTTCCTCTAAATTCTCTGATGCCTACTAGTCTTCTTAACATTATTTACCTTATAATTAAAAGATCGCTTTTAGTTTTGAAAGATTTTATGAGCTTATTTTTTATCAGTTTTCTTCTTTAGCAATTATTCAGAATTTTGGATCTGTTTATGAAATTTTCAAATTTCTATTGTTCTTATAAATGTGCGTATACTTATGAGTTTGGTTAAATTTCTTTAGATATGAACACACAGTTGTCTATCCAAATATTCATTTTGAGGGATTCAAGAATCTAATTATTGCATTTGAATTTTTTTTTGAATTGGTAATCTCTATTTTAATTGTATATTTTTTTCATTTCCACTTTCATAAAGAATCTTATCTATTCTTTTATCTTAAAAAAAAAACTTCACAATATGTATCTTTAAGCTTTGCTCTTACTCTTATTCAAACCTTGTAGTTAGGGTATGTTAATGGCCATTACAAATGACTCTAAAATCATAAAACTTCCTTTAAAGAAGATTCATTTCCCCCTCTTGTCATCTGGTGGTGTGAATTAAAGAATGGGGATACTCCACTCCACATCATCCTTGAAGGTACTGGGTTCCTTACCTCTACTGGTTTGGGCACCCTTATGTTCTTCAGAACCTTCCAATTGATTCTCTGTATTCAGTAGATAAAATGACAAGGGAGTGTGGGAGAATTATACCAAGTAATTTTTAGGTGGCAGACAAACTTCTCACTGACTGCAGAGAAGTTTGGGGATTATGATTTAGCTCTTAGCCAGGAAACATGGGAAAACAAAATTTGCGAACACGTAGAAGTGCATCTATTCTGTCCCACCCCCGTGTTTTTGTCACCAAACATGTTGGTATGGTTAGATCAGAATGTAGAACCACTATAAGTGGAAAGGAATTAGTGATATGATATTTCTAGTCCATCTTACACAATTTGGAAGAGTACATGGCATGGTAACATCTCGAAAAAAGACATTTAACAGATGTGGGAAAAGACAATTTTAAGGAGTACGAAGAATAGCTGATGAAGAAGTCTGCAAAAGACTGTTATAGCTCCTTCTGGTAGTTGGCTACCAATTGTGGTAGGTCAGTAGAATAGGTAGACAAGAATTAAAGCTCTATTTGAAATACAATAATGGCAGAATAGATGGAACCCACAAGAACCAGTTGGAATCTCTAAAGACAAAGTGGAACCACAAGGTGAACTGGACTCGATCTGTCTGACCTGAAATTAAACCCTTCTGACATTAAAGATCTGTGGAAAAGGCTCATGCCAGTGAAACTAAAGAGGAGATCAAGCAAGTGTGGAAAGACCTGTAATCTAGATGTCGACTCCTTGAGAGAGGATCAGTAATACGTGTGAGCTACAGTAGCATCTATGGCTCTGTGCTGACTGTGGGGGAACCATTCTTCACTTCCACTTTCCAAATAGGACACAATTTCTCCTGGGCCATAGTTTAATCCAAAAACATGGAAGGAATACAAAATCACACAATATAGTTCCAACTTAGCTTCAACCTATTATAAAATAATTTGCAGTGTCTTTGAATCTTACTACAGTATACAACTACTTTTACACAACTGTTGGTAAAAATAAAAGAAACAACAGAACTGTTGCAGGCCATATATGAATTGTGGGTTTGTTTGAGCCATCACAAGGCAGGGGAATTTGCTAATGATCTTATTAATATCCACAATGACAGTGCCTATACTAGTTCTTTTCAACAGTTTCATCATCAATTTTGTATTGATCACAAAACAGACATTTCTTATAATCCTCAAGGTCAGGCTATTAGGGAACAAGTTCATTTGTCCCTTAAACTACAATTTTACAAGAACAAAAAGGGGGCATTTAGTACCCTGCAAATTTGTTTGTCATGCTCTTCTTGTTTTAAAAAAATGTTTAAATTGTGATATAAAAATTCTCACTGCTGCTGAGCAATACAGTAGTCCCATTAAGGCTAATTTGGTAGAAAGATTTACAAACAGGAAAATGGATATGACCAAATTCAGTAATAATACCAGGCAGACTCTATGCTATATTTTTCCAGAAGCTGCAGCTCAACCTGCCATCATGGAGACAACTGAAGGACCTGATACATCAGGTGAGCAGATAATTCAAGAACAAGGAGGTATTAACACTCAAACCACAATGTTTGTGGCTATGATGGCTCTATTGAACTGTCAGGTAAGTGGAGTCCATGGGGAAACTTATTGGACCTATTTCCCAGATTCATCTTTCATGCACCCAGTGGTGTGGACTGGAGAATCCATCCCAACATTTACTAATGATACTCATATGATGGGAGGTTTTACAGACAATCGCATGTGAATGGATTTAATTATACTGGCTATAGTGGGACATTACCTATATGTTGGTCCCTTGATAAACATACTGGGTGCTTAAAGGTGACTTTTGAGGAAAAGACAGCATATGGGGGACCTAGACCAGCCAATGGTACTGGCCCATGGGACTTAACATCATATACCCTGACAGTTATTCAAATGGGATTTTCCCATAGCAAGCCAGTCATTCCCACAGAACATCTACCAATACCTTAGTGCCTTAATATCCTGCAATAGAATCTGGTACCTTTCCTAATTAGTTGGAATGTACAAATGTCTTGCCAGTACAACATAAACTCTCCAGAAATGGTGGATATATTTTGGATTTGTCTCCAAGAATTGATAAAAGACAGTTGTGTCAGGTTGCCAGGACCCCTGGAGGTTTCGTTGGTAATATCCTAACTTTCAGCAAGGGTAGTATTCAAGAAGATCTCTGGTGTTTAATTGTTGCCTCAGATTTTCTCCATTATACAGATGGCCCTAAGGCTGACTTTATAAAAAGGAATGACAAAGAGGTTCCTGCTACGGCTTGTGAGCCTGTGTCCAATCTCCTTATGCTTTAATTACTGGAAATGTTAAAGTAAAGAGAAAAGATGATAAATATCATGTAACTTGTAAAAAATGTAATCTGACTAATTGTATCACCAAATTTAATAGGGGGAAAGGAACATTAGTTCTTCATCAATCTGCTTTTGCCTTACTCCCAGCTAACATTTCAGAGCCATGGTATGCTGATGCTGGGGTTCAAGTTTTGCAACAGATAACATGTTCAGCTAACCAGACCCAGGTGAGTTTTCAACCTCATAATTCTTAGAATTAGGTGAATATTGATGAAAAGAGCAAGACTAAATTAAATGCTTTGAAAGTCACTTTCATAAATATAGGAAATGAACTTTTCGCTCTCAAATTTGAACAAAGGCTTAGGTGCCAGCCTGGCTATAAGTATGTCCACCTTACTGCAACCAAATATAAAGCTTCCCAGTGGAATTGGGGAAAGATAAAAAATCATCTAATGAGCATGTAGCATAGCAGTGATAAAAGGTTGGACCTTCTAGAGTTATATCATCACCTCCAGGATGTTCAGAAATGCAGGATCGATCTTATGGACTCTGCCTCTTTAGCTGAACAATTACTTCATGAATTAAATGGCTTTAATTCTGGAACTATGTTGAGACATTCTGTATGGTATATTGTTGAAATTATATGCTACTAATTCTTTTTTGTGTCATAATAATAGGTTGTTGCACACTCAGATCCAAGATTCCGAAACTCTAAGTAACTGCAACTGCTTGCATTTAAAAAGTAGAGAAAGGGGAGATGTTGGAGGCCATATATGAATTATGGGGTTTGTTTGAGCCATCACAAAGCAGGGGGGGTGCTTTTCTGAGAATTCCTGGTGTGAATCCGCTGGTTGCATATTGCTCAGATTAGAGATGCACCCAACCTTAGCTCACAGCCCTAGGTTCAAACACAGTCCCTGGAGGTGGGGGTAACCTCCCTAGCCCCATACAACTTGTTTTCCCATCTTTATCCTGTTTTCCTCAAGAATCCTGCCACAATGAAATCTTTTCATGTATTTTCCCCTTACAAATTTTGGGCCTTTTTCCTTGTTCACCTCCAGTTGTATTAGCTCTCAGAGTACTGGTAACCCTGACAATGTTCCCTGAGGATCTTTATATTGGTGCCTTTTTATGCTGCAAAATTTATAGTGCATATCAAGCATGTAATTATATTTTGATCCCATTTTAAAGATGTCATGGGAATGAAAACAATGTGTTTAATTTTTCTCTGCAGTTATAGAGGTATCATTGAAACAGGTGGAAATCATTTAAAATCATTTTATTTTTTAATTAAATGTTTCAATCAATTTCTTTAGCAGTTTTAAATAATATAAGACACACTGTTTGAGCTATAATGCTCAAGTTCAGGGAACTTTTGCTAAGAAAGTTTGCTTTTCAAGCAATCTTTCACTGGTTCTCATAGCTATCTAAACACAGCTCTTTATTTTCAGTATGTGAGCTAAATGTATTTTCCTTAAACTGAAAGGACCTAAAGAAGAAGGCCTCAGGGATATGGTACTACCTGAGCTATTCACTCTGAGCCAAGGAAAACATAAATACATTCTTTCCGAGGTAGTGGGGTTTTGCAAGGCTCTGTAAATTGTTTTGTGATAGATGAACCCTAGGAAAACACATTGGCTCTGTTAGAACAATCAAAGAAACAATATTCTGGTAAAGAAATACACCCTGGGGTCCACAGAGTCATTATGTTATGAAGCTAGTGGGTGATGACCCTTCTATCTATGGCACAGTTGAGAACATAGTTAAAATACTACATATAATGCCTTGCTACCTGAAAATGCCAAGTTCTTACAACCAGGAAGGAGTCAGCAGAGTAGAGGGGATCACACAACCAAAAAACAACAGCAAGGCAGGATGACAACAGATTGATTTAAAATGTAAGTTGCTATATTAAAATCCCATGGTTCTGGGGGAAATATACATTTTTAAGTGGCATTTTTAATTGATCCACATTTGTTACATATTTCTTTTATATGGAGAAGAAAAACTTTGTCATTTAATCCGTTTTCTCTTTCTGGATTTGAAGGTTTGACCTTCATTATACCTGGTGGAAAAAGAAAGAAAATAGATAATTCAAACTATAATTTTCCTATGTTTTCCTGTGCTATGATATTTGTTTTATTTGCTTTGTGAATTATCAGCTAAGTGCAGTTATATGATATAGTCATTGATGTTACTGATTTCAAATAATAAAACAGAGAAAAAGAATGTTGCACTTATACATAGGAGTGAATATATACAGATTTATATTGTGTATATCAATAAACTTCTGCAATTATATGTTGACACATAATTATTTACATATAGAAATATATAAATATATGAACAGATAAATGCATAAATTTCTAAATATGTGCATAATGAATTTATGTTTCTCTTCTACTTTCTAGCTGTACTGAACAGTGAAGAACAGGAAGGAGAAAATACTGGAAACAGCTTCTCCTTAGAACAAGGCTGCTAGCACAATGTAGTCATTGAATAATAATAATAGCAGAGTTTTACTTAATTTCCCTTAAATAAGTATTAATACATTCAAAAATTTTATATGACAAGAAAAGAATTATTGAATAAATTGGAGAAGAAAATATATATTAAAGTCATCAGTGCAAAGCATAAATATACAAAGCATACACTAAATGCTCAGTGAAAAGTGTTAAAATAAATATATACCTAATATTTAAAGTGTGTATATGTGTATTTTTCTTCAAAATCAATATCAATCGTGAAATAACATTCACAGATCCATCTCTATGAAAGTGTAATGTTTTCAAAACACAGAGAACCACAGCAAGATTATAATTAAAATAAAAAGACAAATACTGATTTAGTTGAAAATATTTGCTACATTATATAAATGGATCAATAATCTTAATAAGTGAGTATATAATATCAATCAATAAAACACTAATATGAGCTACACTGGAAAAAGACACAAACAATAGAAACAACATTTACATAAAATCTCACAAAGAAATCACAAATCATTTTTCAATGTTTAACTTCAGTGAGAAAAAAATAATAACGAAAAATATTTGCCTAATGAACAAAATTTGAAGATATTGTAAAAATGTAATATTCACTTCTACCTGGTTTTGTTAAAAACTGTTTCAGGCAATAGTAGTAGACATTACATTGGTATAATTCTCTTGGAAATTTTGTAATCTTTAAAAACTTAGTTGTTTATTGTAATTAATTTAAAGATTTTATTCCTGAAATTTTGTGTATTGTAATCTGTTATTGAAACTAATTTAAATTGCCAAAAAGTCTCAGGAAATATATCTAAAGACTGAGAAATAGACAAAAGATACTATAGAGCATCATTTACTGGACATTGTGTGATAGATACTTGAGATCCTCTGATAACATAGAGACATTGATTAAAGTGTACAACTAAGTACTCATCAGGTCATCTGATGTGTACCTCTGATTCTCACTTTCATGACTAGTCTATTTTATGTCTTTGTGGGTGATACAAGTTGTAATGTACAACAATATTTATAATGCTGATTGTTCTCATTTGGAGTAATAGAAAAATATATAATCTAATATAGATAAAAAATAACCTCTTGCCTCTAGAAATGTAAACTCAATCACTACATTTATTTTTCTCATTTGATATTAGACAAAGTACACTCTGCTCACTCAGAATCAGGCTGGAACCAGCACCAGGAACCAGAAAACACCTGGTTTATAAGTGCAAAGTTACAAAAAATTGATATGAGAGAAAACTGAATCACTTAGAGAAAGACTCCAGATAATGACAGTAAATGCAGAGCAAAGGAAAAACAATTGGAAAAGATGCTAGTTTCTCAAAATAAACAGTAGAGATGTATCATGAAGTTTGTTCATGTTTTATAAGTACAGAACTATCAACAGTACACTATGAATCTTAAAAATGTGAAGAAATAATAATAGAATCTGATGATTAACTAACATGCCATATTCAGGGAAATTTTTTATTCAATTTGATAACTACAACCTAAATTTGGGCACTGAAGTTCATAAAGGAAGCATCCAGGAAGAAAAGTCAAGTCCATAAAAGGAAATTTGTCAGCTGGCTTCATCTTCTATATGTGCACACTCAGAAAAGTTAAGTTAGATCTGAGCGAAGTAGCATTTAACTCAAGAATTTTCCAATCAGCTCTGATTTCCAATGTCTATAATACAAACACCAATATTTTTAAACATACAAGGTCTTGAGGCACAGCTCCTCACATTTCTCCTCTTATACTTTTCTCTAGGTACTTTTAATTTAAACAAAAGATTCTAGTTGTTGATAGGGAAAGAGGAAATATTTCTGTCCTTGTGTTATTTCTATGTTTCTGTCTTGTGTTATTTTTTATCTCTGTTTTTAATCTATATTATAAATCCCCTTCAGTCTCCTATGGATTAAGCAGTTTTGGACAGCAAATTCAGTTTTTAGCTTTGACTTTATGCCCCTGGTACATCCATCCCCTGAGGTAAGGAACAGGGATTGATTTACAGGACTGTGTGGGAAATAATTGGAGAAAGCAGCAACAACTAAACAACTGTTGCTCTTAAACAATTGACAAACACACTCCCTTACTGATACATATTTGCATCCTTCAAACATCAGTCAAGATTCGGTCATGATGCAAAATTACACCAGTAATTTGAACAGGGAACATGCAATCTAAATGTATTAAATTAGTAAACAAGGAAATAACTACTAAGAAGGATAAAAATACATCTATAAGAAGCAAGAATGACAGATACTGAGATACAGTCACTGCTCCTTTGGCTGAGTTAGGATACATAAAGGAGAAAAAGACGTGGGAGTGACCCAACTTTCTCCACTAATGCCCTAAAGCTGAGACTCAGACCTCCTTGGAGAAGTTATTGCTTTACCACACTGAATGGCAAAATGTTAACTGAAGAACAACTTGCTTAAGGTGGTGAACAGAAAACTGCCTAGTGGGATGCTAGTCTGTCCACTGGACTATTATAAAGATTGACTGAAAGGGTTTGGGGTACCATAGTTCATCATCAGTATTACAGTGCAGAAAACGAGGGAATTTGGAACTGAGACCTGGTAAGTTGATAACTGACAAAATCATAGAAACATTTAGTATATCCAGAAAAAAAAAACCTGAGATTGTATCCTAAATTGAATTTATCATAACCAAACTCAAATACTAAAAATAGCACAAAACTGTATAAATATTTAGTCTAAGGTCACGATAGTTGTGTTAAAAAGACAAAACTTAGGATGAAATATTTTCCTTTTTAGATATACTAATACCTACTTGTCCTCACCCCACTGTCTTAGGGAGCAGTGCCTTCAAGAACTTAGATTCTGTATTCTTCTGCAAACTCCCCTTCTACTCCCTCTTCTCTATTTTTTGACATTTTTGTGTGCCTTCTAAATTTGCATACCCCACCTAATATGTCAATCTATTTTTTCTATTCTTGATATGTAGTGAGTTAGGATGAGCAGTTCTCTGCATTATTTTAGTGACTGTTCCTAGACTTTCCTTTGCAAAGTGTTAAGTATTAATGATTCAATATGTTCTCAAATAGACCAAAATTATTTTTTGAAACCACTTTAACATGACCTTATTTGTTTTCTTCCCAAACTTTTTACACAAAATTTTTCGAAGTATTTCTGAGGTAATGCCAGAACGCTGAACAAGGATATCCAGGATGTCCACAGTACAAACGCCCCTTCCTCTGGAATTACCGGGGCCTGTTTGATGCTAATAGTAAGAACGGAAAGGATTTGTTGTTAGTAGATGTAGATGATGATCTGAAAGAAACTATTTCTTCACAGTGGTCAACATAGGAGTCACACCTCAAAACTGGATTTAAATGACAAAGGTCCTATTCTGTGCTTGACCCTTCCTATTCCAGTGCTTGGAATAGTTTAGTGATTAATTATTATACACTGAATAGAAAATAACAATTTAGTTATTTCATTTCCTTCTATCATTTACTTTCCAATCTTTTAAGAATCAGTTTAGATACCAGTGCTCATAGAACTTTGATTCTTTCTGCCTTTTCTTACAACGCCACAGTTAAAATAGAGAATTACCTTGTTTAACATAGATCACCAAACTCTATATCGGGTTTTTTTGTCTAACCTAAATGTCATTTTTATTGGTATTTATGTGTCTTTCACTTTTACTCTTTAGATTGCAGAGTAGCCTGGATGTTATGGATCTGTATCTGGCAGTTCATGAAATGTTTCATTTTTAAATTTGTTTCTTTTTTCCCATTTGACTATATGCCTAGGGAGATCTTACTTTTGTTTTTATTGGTTCTTTGTAGTTATACATGACAGTAGGATCCATTTTGACACGATTATAAAAGCATGGGTTAAATCTTGTTCCGATTCAGTTCCCAGTACCTCTCCTTCTCTTCACCTACCCCTCCCACTTGCCACCATTCCTGTGCTCTACTGATTTTCCTGACACTTACCCATAGTTCTTTTTTTTTTTTTTTTAATTCATTCCTTGTAGTTGTACATGATGGAAAGATTCACTGGGTAAGTTCACTTTGTTTTTAAATGAGATTTTTAAAAAACAATATGAAGAATTTTGCTTATACAGTCTCTTTTATCTTATTTCTTTGGGCTACAGATTCACCACAATATTCATTCTCTATAGTTACCTTGGTTTTGAATTTATTGTTAGCTACTTATATGTTAGAATCTTGGGAAAAGTTGTTAACTTAATTTTCAGTGAAATTAAGCTGAGGGTAAGTCTCTGTTTCATACCAGCCAAATTCTCAGGTAGGGTTGGTCCAAACTGTCCCAGGAAGTGACTGGTTGGGATTCCAAAGAAGCAGCACCAAATGCAGGTGATCAGTTTAAAGCAGTTATGAGAGGAACACAGTCACAGAACGAGCTGCAATATGGACTTGATAGCCAGCAAGAAAAAGACAACTCAGCAGGCATGTCCTCAGCCAGTGGTTCTGGGTATGGTGTATAGAAGGGTTTAAAAGGAATTTGACTCAATGCTGGGTCAGTTTCACTCAGTTTGGGGGAAACCTAGATACCTCTATCAGGCCTGGGAATGTTCTAGGCCCCAGCTTTGATTCGAGCTGCACCTTTCTGGGTCACAAAGCACTCATGATAGTCTCTGACTTATGTTCAGAACATAGAAAGAAACTTGGGGACCCTACAGCATACATATGTGTGTGTGTGTGTGTGTGTGTGTGTGTGTGTGTATACTTTTTTTAGCAGTGCTTATTCCTGACTTCACACACATATATATAGATGATGAAATTCTGAGGAGTTCTCCTACTGAAATACATCCCCAGTCTTTTTTCATTTTTTATTTTGAGGCAGGTTTTCACTAAATTGCCAAGGCTGTCCCCAAATTTGTAATCCTCTTGCCTCATTCTCCCAACAGTTGAGATTATGGCATAGTGTATGGCATAGTGTTCAGCTTTGGAATTTATTAATAGTTGCTATTTGTTTAAAATACTAATCTGTCACTTACTCTTTAAGGACACATATTTGAATTCAGTTAATATGCTTCTTTTATGAAGTAAATTATATGAAGTTCAAACACTATTGTCCCAAGTATTGTTATGCTGACTTTTTGTTTTCCTTGATTTTTTTTCTCTGCTATCTGGAAAATGAGGCAAATAAAATTACCTCTGCCTATACTGATCTATGTTTAAACAAATGTGCAACAAACAATTGAATATCAACATAGATCTTTGAAGAGAAGCTCATAGCTATAAATAATTAAGCAACTGCTCTGATTAAACTTCATATGATATGATCAGTGGCAATGAGAATATGTTAATAAAAACCTTGATCAATTTATATGCAATCGTCAATAAGAAGTCACTTTACAATTCTCACAAATTGGTAAAGAATACCATGAAATTCACTGACAGATGATAAATCTGATTAGTCAATTCTAATCAAAGCTTTCCAAATTGGGGGTCAATAGTAGCTGCAAGAATGTTAATTCCTACCCTTGGTGTCTAACTTACACATCTTTTCTGAATGGAAGGTCATCAGCTTAATATCTTAATATCCTACTAGGCACAAAAGTCATTTTAAGTGAACAAATATAGTATGTTTGCAAGAATAAACTGCAGGCCCCTGTTGATGGTCACATAAAACTCTGGTTTAGAGCCTTGATATTCGGTTAACATCGTCTGGGGTTGGTTCACCAACTTGTTAAGGTTTTATTTTTTAGTGTCCCAAATGTCTGTTACTTTCAAGTTAGTACTTTCTGAAATTAGCTAGCTGATCTCAGCCTTCTTTGATTGATAGCCTAATGAATTTGCCACATGCAATGGAAATATCTCACAGAATTTTCCATTTGATTTTTAGCAAAATTAGTCCAATTTCATATTCACTCTTGTTATTAATATTATATTTGTATGGTGCATATTTCATACACATGCAATACACACACTTAAATGCATAATAATTTGAAGAGGAAAGGTTAGATGACATAATTATGTATGGAAAAAACAAAAGATTGAAGAAGAAAACCACTATCCAAACTAAAAAAAAAGTAAAAATACAGGAAGTTATAAAATTGTTATGTTAAACACAGCAACTTCTATAAGAGTTATGAAAATTATTTAGAAAGAACAAAAGCGTAAAAGAAAATCCTGAAGTGCAAAGTTAGTGAAAAATGGGGAAAATTTATACAATGCCAACAATAAAGTGATCTTAGAAGACTCAGAGGGAAACTCTAACATATGAAAAAACATCATCCTGGGTAAGGAAACAATCTTGTAAAGATGGCATTCTCTTTTTTATAGATTAAATGTTGTCCCAATAAAAAATATGATTAGAATTTTTTCAAAGCTAGATCAGTAGATTACAATGTTTAAGTGAAGAAATTTGAAGGATAATGAAGAAATTTGTGAAAAGAGAATCAATGCAATAGAAGATTGATATTAAAGTCTCTATGGTGAAAACAACATAATATCGACTCATCACTAGACTACAAAGTGACTCATCACTATCCTAAAAAGTAGTAGTAAGATGGCAAAACAAAACAATGAATAAAATTAGGTTCCTTTTTCCACAGTGTTCCAGGGTACTTTTAAATGAATACAATGTTTACATATAAAAATCCAAAAGTGTGAAAGGACTTGCAGAATCTGGGAGTAGTGATGTCTCTGTTCCAATTACTGTCTGTGGCACAGCCCAGGCTCTAACCATGTAAGTGAATGGGCTTAGTTTCAGCCTCCAGCCTTCAAATGTTCCAGCAAAAGCCAACCACATTATGAAGTAGTAACAAATTGTCACTACTCTGCCCTTCCAAGTTCCTGACACACAGATTTCATGAATACAATAAATGATTTTTTATTCTATTAAGTTTTGAGGAAATTTGTCACATTGAAGTATTTGGTACCTGGTTGTGAATGCTCCTCTATGAAAAAATCCAAAACATGTGGAAGTGACTTCAGGATCAGGCAGTGAAGTAAGAATTGGAAGGGTCATGAAGACACTATTAATGAAAGCCTTATGTTACTGGAAAATGCTGTCAGTTAGGGCTTCAAGAAAAGTGCGACAAATGATATGGAAAGCTGGTAGACAAGAACACCCATTGGGAGGCAGCAAAAGGTCAGCAAAACTGTCACTCGTCTTAGTATAAAAGATGGAAAATATTCCTAATGAACAATATTATTTCATAATGCAAATGTTAACACATTTCTTAATAATAAAGCAGCTTCTAGAGGAAAGATCAAAATTCACCTAAAACCTTTTTGTAGATAGCAAAATTGCTTTTAATAAAGTGAAATATGTCTCAATTTAAAAAAATTAAATAGATTTAGGAGGATTCTCCATTGGGATAAGCAAAAGTGCATATGTATAGAAATGTAGATTTTTAAAATTTGTATATGCATATGTGTATGTGTGCTTAAAAGTGAATATATAAATTTAAAGTAATTTCATATATTATAATGAAATATAATAAACATTTCTGTTTTAATGACATATAAAACATGGGTGTAGATATCATCTCAAGTTTTACTTTATTATGGAGTGCAATTATCATTCATGTCCAATTATTATCCTTTTCCAGGTTCATGGAAGCACTGTACTGTCTTTGTATTTAGTAACGGTAAAGAGGTTGCAAACTTGGTTATTTAATGGTCAGTATCATCTTTCTTTTTGTGTTTTAGCTCTGTTGTTCAAGAGAGTGGCTCTTTCATTAGCCTTGCTAATGAGTGACTGCAATGTACAAAGGCCTACTATCAACCCAGAATGGACATGTAGCATGGAATAAAATAAGCTTTTTAAATGTAATCCACTAAGATTTTGGAGTTATTTGTATTCCATGTAATATCTAATAAAATGAAAATACTATGTAAGCAGTGGTTATACAAGATTGTTTAGGGGATAGTAACAACAACAACAGGCTGTTCAGTACAAACACAATTGGGTTTAGAAGATTTTGACCGGTAATTGGTTAAATATGCAGATATAAATGACCAACTATAATCTGAAAATATTTCCAGAGAAATTAAAATCTCTTTCAAATAAATTCTGATTGTACTTAATTGCACTATTGAAAAAAAAAGCTAAAATATTCCAAAATATTCCATAATATGAATATGTATTAGTACCATGTACTTTTTCCTTTTTGGGGGGTGGGTACCAGACATTGAACTCAGAGACGCTCAACCCCTGAGCCACATTCCTAGCCCTATTTTGTATTTCATTGAGACAGGATCTCAATGAGTTGCTTAGCACCTCGCTTTTGCTGAGATTGACTTTGAACTCACAATCCTCCTGCCTCAGCCTCCAAGCTGCTGGGATTACAGGTGTGTGCCACCATTCCTGGCTCCTTCTAAATTATATTCAAGATATATTCTTATATTCTTAATAAACTATAAATACACTTCAAAATGAGACATTCTAAGTGCAAATATTTTTGTTTGAATACTTATTTTAAGATCTTTGTGATTTTGTAATTTATTACTTAGATACATGCAAAGAGAGTTAATCATATGAGAATAACTTGAGAGGAAACATAAGATGATGCTATGTCATTACTAAATATATATGTCAAAGTCCTAAATTCCAGCATCTCAAAATATGACTACATTTGTCAATAGAGTCTTTTAAAATGTAATTAAGGTTAAATGAGGTCATTAAACCAAATGACTAATGTTCTTTTGAGAAGATGAAATTTGGACCCAAATAGGTGCACACAATGAAGAAAGATTATATGAAATGACCATCATCAAGCCAAGGAATCAGAAGAAACCATATCTGTCAATATGTTGTTATGGGAGACACAGAAAGCTAAAACAGATAGGATTCATTTGAAGTTTGTGTGTAAATGTTTTAAGATTTGGTTGTGTCAAAGCATCTATGAGAATATATGAAGGTAGATATTATGTATTTCTTGTTATGTAGAATATAATATAGAGTTGAAATCTTACATATAAAAGTAAAAATCAGATTGTTTTGAAGATTGACTTAATATGTATGTATGTGTGTTTGTATATAAAATACACTTCACACTTTCATCTTTGGGTTAGCACAGTTTTTTTTTTTTAACATTTCCTACTCGATTTCTTCATGTGTTATCTGAGGGTAATAGCAATCAGATATACATTTTCTTTTAATCAAGAGAAATATAATTTTATATGAATGAAAAACATGTATCACAGTGCCTACAATAACAAAGTAATTAGATAGAATCTATTATTATTACAGCTATGCCCCCTGAACTGTTCTGCTTTTGGTCATAATTAAACATTAACTGCTAAAAAGGCCTCCTTACTTTACCACACTAAGATAGGTTCTTCGCCTTTGTAAATATTCTATGCTCCCATTTCTTAATCTTTTTACAAACAGGAGAGCATATTATGGTAGCTGAAATCATTTTGAATAGATAGGACTGAATATGGGAAATGAAAATTAAAAAACATAACTTTAAAGAGTAGCAGGTACATTCTTTTCAGTTCCTTTACATAATAACAAACTTACATAATATTGGTAGAAATAAGATAGTTGTAACTCAGGCTATTTGTATTAGTATATGAGATGGTATGACGGGAAAAATCACAGTAAAATAAAAGGAGAAACATTATAAATTTTAATGCACTGTAAGATAAAGAAAATTATAACAACGTAAATATCACTCTGGTAAAATAAATTTAAAGAAACTTCTTATGCTGATTCTTTACATTTATACACAAACGTTAATATTCTCCAGTAAAATTTTGAATTATTAAATGACATTTTCTTTCTTTGCATGAAAATGTTATATCTCTGGTATAATTTCCTT
>JAJEJO010000194.1:718543-759297 GCA_020662805.1 Glaucomys volans | reverse complement strand
TTAACATATTTTCTTTCATCTATTAAAGCTGCATTGAAAGAGTCTTTTCAGGCCTCACAAGGTTCTAGCTAAAACATCTTCTGAAATCCAGTGCAGGGAAGACAAGTGGATATAATTTTGCTTCTTGTTAGCACAATACAGCTAGAGTTTCAGGACATCATTTTGACTTATGAATCCACTATCAAGGCTTTTAAAAAATATGGCACCAGTCTTTTCTCCTAGTCTGCATTCTAATAACTCTACCAGATATTCTTTATAGTGCAGATGAATCTTGCCAATCAACCTAGAAGTCACTTCCTCAGCTGCACCCAAGTTATCATACCTTCTTCCCTATCCTCTCTTGTTCTTCCTCTTTCTTTTAAATTTTCTAAATAAAACCCCATTTCCTAATTTAAAAACAGTTAAAAATCTCCTTCTTTCAACTTCTATCACTCTTCAGTGTCAGGCAGAAATTAGTAGAATCCATCATTTCCCCTACTTTCTAATTTCATAAATATCATAACTTTTATACATAAGTGTTACATTGTTTGTCATCATTTATCATGAACTTTTCCTAGTTATTCATGAATGCCTCTTTCCTCTGCTGTGTGAAATCCTGGAGATCATGTTGACCTTGGACCTTGAGACTTGGTTTTGAATTTCTATTCAAATACATTTTTCTTTTAATAGCATCTTTTTGCTACCCAGTTAGCATCACCAGAACTCCCTTTTATACTATTGCCCTTTAGGAACTCAGACTATAATGAAGATAATTCTGTTCAATGAAATCTTAGTATAATGAATTGACACCTGAAGTCTGCTAGCCTACTTATGAGTGAAGTTTTTCTCTGTCCCAATATTGATTCAGAGTAGGAAATATAAGTTGTGAATATTTTGAAAATGATATTTTGCACTAAAATGATATTTTGAACTAAAATATTCTCAACCAGCCACAATTTCTTTGTCACTGTTCTCTGCAAACCATAATGAGCACACACAAGAAAGCTTGACTTTCCCAGGGTTCTTAGAGTCATTTTGCCATCCTATTTTCTACCAAATCACAGGCTTCTGCTATAAAATTCAGGAGGCCTATGGGACTCGTGCCTTCAGTAAGACAGTATGAAATGTGATTCCTTCCAAATCATCCTGTCTGGCTTCCAAGTATCAGAAACCATAAATTATCAAGATCCTCTATCATGGGAAAACATGAATGATTTTTACCTTTCCCTTATCTATAATCCAATCCCAGGAGCCTTAACCAAATCCAAGCAAAATTTAAATACTTCAGATACCCACTCTCTAATGCCTGACATTTCTACTGTGAAGCAAAAATACATACTAGACTTGTCTGTCTTAGGATAGGTGTAACATTTGGACAAAGATAAAAAAGAAAGAGTATGGAAGTCATTTGTTTTCTGCCTTTAGCTCAGTGCAGGAGGCCATCCATGACTTGTATGAGAACTAAGAGTAGTTGAGTCATTAACCAGGAGGATCTGGCCTCAGGAACTCAAGATATTGACAGTTGTTCAAGAATACCTGAGTCATGTAGTTATCCTGTGCTGGTTCACTGCTGAAGTCCAAATACAAGCATTGGATGTGGGAGTGACCCACTAGAGCCAAATGGCTTGCTTACCTCCAAACCCCATCCTGATTTTTGTGGAAGAAGCTCCTACCTGTCCCTTTTTGATCTATACTACTATAAATAAAGCAAGCATGGGCTCCTTCCTTTGTTAGAACCAAAATGGGTCATACCCCTGCTCTTAAGATAATTCTGTCTTCTGTCATTATTTCTGATAAATAAATTTCATAGCTTTTATTTCACAGCCAGCCCATCCCTCTGACAGAAACTCTTTCCCTTGCCCATGCGGGACATGTGGTGGAGACTTAAAGTCTACTTAAACACACGTGACTGTAAGACCTCTGTAACCCTTGCCGTGTCTCAAGAATTTACCATGATGCCTAGAAAGAAGTGATGTTGGGATTATACGAAATGTTTATTCCTTTCAAACTCCTTTCTTGTTCAGTGAAAATAGAATTATGTCCTGCAAATTGTTGTCTAGATCATGAAATGTGGGGATAATTCACTAATTCAATACTTTGTTTCAGTTGTGCAGCTTTCATACTACCAAATATTTTTAAGAAAGGAAACAAGGTGAGCTGTTAGTTCAATTCTATGACAATAAATGTCTAAACCTGTGCTCTTCCCTCCGTGTGTCCCATTATCATCAAGTTCACATTCAGTTTGATCTTTGGAGGCATTAACTCCAAATGAAATTTCTAAATATTGATGCAATAATGAAGACTTAGCTCCCCATACACCTCATAAGCTTGTGGTCATCAGATGGCATCATTTACTAAGAGACTTTTCCCTATCAACTACTGAAGGACTGTCAGCTAGAAATAAAAACAAAGAATTAGCAAATATATTATAGAATGATATTGTTAGATTTGATTGTTAAAAATATTTTCTCTGAAATATTTAAATATTCTAAAAATATTTCTGAAGTCCAAAGTTCCCATCTGGTCACTGCATCATTCTAGCACCTGAGATAAGCAACTGGAATTGAACACAAGAAAGTCTGTATTTCCAGGGAATCCTCAAGCCATATGATAACCTATCAACTACCAGATTCCTGGTTTTGCTCATTGACCTTATGTTGTCTCAGGCTTGGTACCAGTTAGTGTCATAACTGAATTGCTTTTTTTCTTTTACCTTGTACAGAGCATCAGTGTAAATATAATTTAGATGATTTTGATTGGATTAGTCGATAATGGTCCTATGTGGGAAATGAAAGGGATAGGAAATAAAAAGGAATAACTAATGTCAGATGACTTTATGTCTATCTTTTGTCATTTTTTTTTCAATGCTGGGGATCAATCCCAGGGATTTTCACATACTAGGCAATCACACTACCACTGAGCTGCTTATCCAGATTTATCATTTGTCATTTTTAAAAATATGAGTCTTTAAGTATATTGCTGTATTTTCTTATTCTGGCTATTTTGTCAAGCATTACTTAAAACAGTGTCATTTTTTTTAATTTTTTTTATTTTTACAGACTTCATTTTGATTCATTGTACACATATGGGGTATAAATTTTCATTTCTATGGTTGTACATGATATACATTCATATCATTCTTGTTAATCACACATGTGGAGTAATGATGTCTGTTTCATTCCAACATTTTTTGTAGCCCACTAAAGTGGGCATGGTTCACTGACATGCCCAAACACTACTGAATCTTAAAAAAATGTAGTTGATAAATCTGCATTGTTATCAATAACACCCACCTATTCAAAACGCTAAAGCAAAGAGACTTGATAAGACTGGTCCAAGCATAATATAGAAAATTTTACTTGGAAATATTAAAATTGAATCTAAAAATTATTTTTCAGGAACTAATATCAGTTGACTTTCTCAGGTACAATATTGGGCTATTAAGAGATTATCTGAACCAAATTTTTGAACAAAATTTTTCATTTTTTATTCTATGTTCGGAATTGGATTTAAGAATATAGTCACATTGCAACATACTACACAGTGTGAAGGACTCAGGGGTTATTTGGGGTTTTTGTTAACTGTAAGCACCTGATTCCTATGAGTATGCAGGTTAAGCATTCATTCTTATCCCTTAGGCTATTTAAACATTATTTTGTCCTTGCATACTTGGTTAAATCTTAAATATACAATAGATTTCTTACAACACAGTCTTTCCTTCATTTATTTCTATTAATATTTTGCATGCCTAATACATACTAAGGATAATTTTGATTCTGAGGACACAGCAGTAGAACACATAAACATATTTGCCTTTGTAGAGACTGTATTCCACTATAAGAAGTCAGGCAGTCAGTAAATACACAAGTAAAGCATATTATATGATACAATAGGGAGTACTTAAAAGAAAGATGTTTCAGGGACAGGAGAAATAGGAGATTTATAATTTACAACATAACTCAGAAAATAGTTAGTGATAGACTTTTAGAAGTACTTAAGAAAATACTCACAAAAGAGACCCTAAGAAAGAAGAAAGAATAACATGACCCACTTCTGCTTGAAAATAAACACTTGTCCACTGAAAAACTTGTCAGTACTAGATAAAGAAGGAAGAGAGCTTACATCCCTTTTTCTCTATGACATACACTTTTATCTCCCATCAACATAATTTTTTTCATTTTTTCATTTTTTCTGATTTCTAAAATGTTTGGCACTCTCTTATCTGGGGTTTGATATTCCAAGTGAACCTTTGATGATCATCTTCTTCCCTGCTACATTCCCATCTCCTTTTTACCTAATAAGATGTCATTGTATGTGTCCTTTCCTTCCTATCCAACTTCTTTGCAAAATATCCAGTGTCCAATTTTCAAGGTGTTCTCCCAAATTTCTATTGAGACAAAGGTAAAGAAACACTGTATTTGCGCACTGACTGTGAGAAAATTTTCATACTTTGCCACGTTACTCACAATAGTTAAAAGGAATTATACAAACTATTAAGGAATGTTAAGTCCAGGCTAGCTCCAAAAATACAAAGAAGTGATGTATAGAAATACAGACTGAAGTTAATTTGATAGAAACTGATTTGAGAATGATAGACACAAGGAAAACAAAGAATATTAACTGTAAACAAGGATCTATTGTTCTTCAGTTTTGCTTTTCCTATCCCAGAATACTTGTCTGGATTATCCCAATGTCTTTCCACTGGGATTCCTAGATTCTAGAATGTCAGTCTTTTGTCCAATATGTTGTGTATTCTTTTGAAAGAATAATATTTAGATAATTCAAATTTTCTTCTATTATTTTTTATGTATGATGTTATAATTTTGTTTTTCTAATTATTAATCTTTTTATAATTAGACTATACCAATACATTTCCATTAATATCTAACAATGAGTTTAGCCTCCAATATATGGTGCCATCTATAATATTCTAAAGTGATACTCTTGGTTGTTTTCTTGTAAAAAAAATTGGTATTAAAATTTGGCATAAGAGCTAGGGGGTCAGTTTCACTAAAGTACAGAGCATGGAGGATAAAAAATACATATTTTTGATTTGTTGATTTGATCTTTCCATGAGACATTTCTTCAGTATCATAAAGTATAGAGAAGCATACCTGTTTCACTGGTTCAAAGATCTATTTCTTAAAATACTTATTAAAATTTTAACATCTAGTATATGTTATGACCCACCTTGTATATGTAGATGTGGGTGAATGTGTATATATTATGCAAATTAAATTTGAAATAGGTATCATAAACTCCTATGATAGTTTAGTGGTATAATGCTTTTCTTACCCTCCTATAAGTTCCTAAATTTATCTTCTCTTTCCATTCATAAACCTTTTCCTTAGGAAAAATTGTGATACTCCACTGGTCATGTGGTAAGGCAACGAAGCATAAAAAGTTCAAAATTTCCCTTCCAAACTCTGACAGCTGGTTCATTTCAGGAAATTCACCTTTATCTTAATTCTTCCACACTATGTTTTCTCAGGGACAGAACTACATGAGATACAAGTTGTGGTTGCATACCACTGGCTGGGATGCATGCTTAATTGGGGGTACATTGTCGATAATGTCATTCTTGCTCTTCACCTCAGATTCTTCAATTTCGACTTTACCATTAAGAACGGAAATATCTTGCTATGGATTAAATGTGTTCCCCAAAGTTCATACATTGGAAACTTAATCCCCAATGCAATAGCATTGGGTAGGGAGGGCTAATAAAAAATATTTAAGTCATGTGAACTCTGTCTTCTTGAATTAATACATGTCATTTTTGTAAAAGTGAGTTTGTTATCTCATGAGTACATTTGTTATCAAAGAGATTTTGGCCTCCTCTTGTGCTCTCTTGTTCTGTCTTTCTCCCGTGATTTTTCTATTTTGCTATGAGGTAGCAAGAAGGTCCTCACCAAATGTGGCCCCTCAGTCTTAAACTTCTTAGCCTCCATAACTCAGAGCCATATAAATTTGTTCTCTTCAATACAAATTACCCAGTCTGATATTCTGCAATAGCATCAGAAAATTAACTAGATAATAACTAAGAAAGGAAGCATTCTGATGCTCCAATTTGCATGTCCATCAACTCTCTGAAGGGTACATGATGTGACAGTTGGGTAACTATCCACTTCTGAATTTAGCAACCATTATGACCAGCACTTTCTTAGTGACATCAGCAAAAAGAGTCTTTTGTGAAGTTGGTTATTTTTATTGTTTTGGAAACTGTATGAATTTATACTATCACCAGAGGGTGAAACTGACCATGTGAAAACTGACAAAGTGTTCCAAAATGTAAAAGGTGTCTCTTTAGATTCAGACACAGCATGAAACTTCCTAAGCTATTTTTCAATTATGTACATAAAAGAAAATGTTATATGACATTTGTTTTTATTTTCTTTATATTTTAAAAAAGGATAATAACACTATTCCAGCTCTGTTAAACATCATTAACTTATTAAAAAGATTAAAAAATGAGAATAGAATGTTCCATCTCTTCTTCCTCTCCTGCAGGTACAGGAATGTCATGTCAATCTTAAAAACTCTTAACTTTCAGTTAACTGTACTATTTGCAATAAACTCATAGTCTGTATTCAAAGACTAATTATTTAGAAAAATAATATTCTGTTTAAAATATCTTGATGTTTGAAGTTGACTACATGTATTGTTAACATGTATTTGGCAATGACTTTGAATTAACACTATTCAAAGTGAAGCAAATTCTTGCAGTATGGAAAATACTTATGTCATGATTTTTTTTTCAGTCACCTCATCCAGTAGTTTTTTAATCTTTAAATAAGTTAATGACATTTTATGATCAAGGAATTTTACTCTAAATTTTTTTCTGACTCCTAGAGAAAAATCTGAAGAAATCTGAAAAAGCCTGCCTATATTCCAACATGATGGCATCAGTCTAACAGAGAAGAACCATTTCCTCAAGAGGAGGCACATATTTTCAGATGTCATGAATTTTTCAAAACATTTTAATTACCAAATAGTGCATTATGGATTACTAAAAATATTCATTTGCTTATAAATCAGTTATTTTCATTTTTGAGAAATGAGGGGAGACAAAGTTCTGTGATACACTATCACTACTAGGGTATCTAAAGCACAACAAATTTAAGAAGAAAAGAAAATAGCTAGACTGGTATTGTTTTTGAACCAAAAACAAAGTGCTTGCTTTTTGTTATATACTTAGAACCACGGTGTATGCTTTCAATTTAGGTGATATCCTTTCCCCTCTATATTATATGTGGGCTATTTCTATTCTTTATCTTTGGCATCAAAATTGTGGAATTTTTTGGTTATATTTAGATATTAAAATATCCATTGAAATTAACACATAGTTGATTGTTAATAATTGAGTGTGGAGAAAAATTATCTTATTTTTTTCAGACACAGAATGGGCTTGAGGATGGTGAATGAATGAGCTCTTTAGAAAGGTGTTAAGGTTATGTGATAGGAGACTCAGACCTTGAGTTATTTTTATCCATTCAACTTAGTTCTCTAAAAATTTTTAAAGTAAAATAAATGCCACTAAATATTAGGTAACAACCACATGCAAGTAGAGCATGCTAAAATAACCCTATGAATAATTTAATAACATCACCATCAAGATATGGTTGTGATTTTGTGAGAGGTTGGGATATGCATTAGTTGACCCAGTATTTAAAACTGTCCACTGCTGAGGTCAAAGTGCTTAATCTGCTTGATGAGCAGCCCCAGCATTCTACACTGGTCACATGTGATGCTTCTGTCTTCTTTCCAGATGCTTTAAACATTAAGAAGCCTGGTTCATAAAGGAAGATGGTGGGAGACAAAGACTAGTTTCCACATATAATGACAGAATTTTAGATTTCATAGGTTAAATTGCATGAACTGTAAATGAAACTGTTGAAAACAAAACAAGAACAACAAACCTAAGAAAACTGAGAAGAAAAAAGTAGCTCTTGATTCACAATATTCATATTTTCTCATCTCAAGGTATCTAAAGCATTTAAAATTTAATACACACTTCCAGGTTTTTACCTTTCAATTTTTGCTTTTTTGCTTAACATACTAGTTTATATAGTTCATCATGTGTGGCAGGCAGAAGAATGGAGTGATGAAGATAAGCATATCCTTAAACTACAGCATGTATAAAGTTGTTATATTACATGGCAAGAGGAACCAAGATTTCAGATCAAGTAAGGTTACTGATCAGCAAACTGTGAGATGGAGAAATTAATCTGGATTATTTCAAAGGGTCTCATGCAATTTCAAGGGTCTAAAGATTAGAAAAGGGAGTCAGAAAAAGAATCAATGTGATAGCTATATTGTCGGGAGTAGTGCATTATGATCATTAAGATATCCTGTGACAGAGGCAATTCCTCTCTTGGGAGCTCTCAGTACCAAGGTGCTGATGGAGCCTGCCCAGTTGCTATGGTGACAAACTGTTCAAAACGATATTCTGTGCCAGCCAAGCCATGGAGTTAGCAATTTTTTTACTTGAAGTTCAGACACCCAGCTGTCCAGGGGTAGAATATAATGGGTGCAAGCTGTTACTCATACATGGATTACTCATACCTATGACCTTGGTTCTGCTTGTTTTAAAGAAATATTCTCACAATAACCCTTTCGATGTTAAAACTTACAATATACATGCTGAATTGGTTCTGGAGTCACTATCTCCTACCAGGGTTTAGTGCTCCACTGAGGCCCAGCTTTTTCTCTTATTGTGTGTCTGTTTGTCTTTCCTAATCCCCCATCGACCCTCCTCCAGTTTCCTGAATTAACCTCCATGCAGGTCATTTCACTCCACAGCCATTGCTGTGGACTGACATTTAGGACATCTGGAAGGGAACCCTGAGCTGAGGATACATGTTCCTTAATATTTGTTCCCTTACTGCTTTTGGACAGCTACATTGTAAACATTGAATGATTTCATTTTTTACTCCTATTCTGAAATTTGATGCATTTTTAGCAATTAAATAATCATGCTAAATAGAACAGTAAGTCAAATACTATGGCAGCAGAACAGGGATGATTGTTGATTCTTAGTATCATTGAATAATGGTCATATTTCATCTTGTTTGAATTACAGATAAGTATTTTGAAGTTTTGACATATTTTATTTATCTTTTTCTTGTAATTGGGAAGAATAGGGCAGTTTTGGTAAACACACTCTCACATCTTAAACCAAAAGTCTGTCATTAGAAATTAATTATTACATATCAATCTTAGGTAACATTATGGTACTGCTTAAAATCTATTTTACTTATACCTACATTAGATTCATTGACTAAGTTATGAAGCATTTGGAGCAAATGATTCTATCTGGTTGATGTAATTTATTACTATGAAGTTAGAAGTGTGGGCCTTTAAATAAAGCTACTTGACTTTAAATTTGTCCTTTACAACTTGCTAATTGAGTTACCATGGGCAGTTTGTTTAAGGAATCTGTGTCTCAGTTCTCTCACTTACAAAATTTGTGTATCAAATTTTATATACAGAGAATTGTGATTGAAGATTAAATGGGAAATTACTATGAACAGAGTGCATTGTGACAACTCAGTAAAGACTAGCTTCTTTACTGAGCATGGTGGTGCACACCTGTAATTTCAGCTATTTGGGAGACTGAGGCAGGGGGAATGAAAGTTCAAGACTAATCTCATAAAATTAGTGAGGCTCTGAGCAACCTAGGAGACCCTGTCTCTAAATAAATTAATAAATAAAAAAATTAATTAATTAATAAATAGATGGCTGGGGACATGGCTTGGTGGTTAAGAGGCCCTGGGTTCAATCCTCAGTATAAATGAATGAATGAATGAATGAATGAATGAATGATCTCATTTTTCAAAAGATCAACTTCTTTATAATCTTTTACTTGAGTAATCTTCATCTTCTAATTAACACAGAAACTGTTTTTAACAGTTACTTTTAGTCCCAAATATCTCGACTTGTTTTCCCTTTCTAAAGTTTTTATTTACTCATCCTGTCTTCCTATGTCAAGGGAAAAGTGCCCCTGCTATCTCTGAAGCTAAACCTTTCACTTCTGCTCTGTCCTTTAACTTGACTTGACTTCTCTACAGCAATGACCTATCAATCATTCTCTCAAACTTAAGTATAATTCACTCTGGACTAGCTTTCATCTCTCATTTTGTGATCATATTAGTTTCCTTCCTTGGTGTCTAAACACCTCCTACCATATTCATACATATTAGATCATCCATCTTCCTTTCAGCATCAGACTTCTTGAAAAAATGACTAATTCTTGCTTTCCATGCTTTTACTCACTAAAACCTAAAACCATTCTCAATAGAATCATGATGACTTCATAAATAAACTCAATTCTCCATCTTTTTATTCCTATATTCACCCTTGTAAAACTTCTTTTTATATTTTGATATACAATATTACTTACCTAGGAATTTCACATATTCTTTCTTAGAAAATTTTTCTTTTTCATAGGTTTTAACTTGCTTGCTGACACCCCACATGCTAAAGTGTTCTGTTTTTGTGTCTTGGGGAAACTTCTTTATTTTCAGAAATCAATTATGCTAATCACCAATGCTTAACAAATCTTTACTCAAATCTAGCTCCTTTACTAAATCTTAGAAATTTATTTTCATTGTTCCTCTGGTTAAGTGTATATAAATGTTTTGCTGCCTTGAAGCTCAGAAAACAGACACATTTCTTGCCCATCTCTAAGGAAATGAAACCTATTTCTTTTCTAGTCCTCCTATGTCACTTAAAGAGATCACCTCAGCCTTCCTATCTGATAGCTTCAAATATGTTTATTCTTTGAAGCACCACATTTTATCATCTAATTATTAATTTAATATTTAACATATAAATATTGAACATTCACTATGTGACATGAGTTAATAAAAGCAGATGAAATAAAAAATGAATAAGACAAAAAATGTCCCATGTACAGGTAGAATAGTGTCAAATAAAGTATAGGAATGACACCTGTGTGTGTATAATTTCTGAAATGTGCTCTGTGGTGGTTATTATGTTTGTCTCCCTGAGAGCCTTTCTATCTAAAATGATTAATCTAAACCAATACCATTAATTACAGCCTCGCTGGTGTTGAATGATTCATGAATGGCCATTTGATTCAATTATCTCAAATGAGATATGAGGACCCAGCTGCTGGGCCTCTTGGGGAATTCTCATTCCTAAGTAAAAGCCAGAGGAAGATACAGTTTCTGTGATTCCCCTGAACTTCATCACTTTAGGAGCTGCTGTTCAAGAATATGTATATGTGTGTGTCCTATGATAGACGTGGATGCACACATTCTTGAACAGTAGGATTTTGTGTTTGAATAGCAGCAAGCCTAAAGGACAATTGCAAACATGAAAATCATTTGCTCATCAATATTCTAGAATTGAAACAACATGGTGACTTTTCTTCAATAACTTTTTAATATATTCACTATAAATCAATGTCTAATAGCATGTGCTATGAAAGTGAGGCTAATAGTCCATTGAGAGGCAAAAACTATTACTTTACCTTCATTAACCTTTATTAGTATGTAAGAGATAAAATATAAAAGCAATAAAATGCCCATTTTTAACATAAATTTTAAAACATCCAAGAGAAAGCTATTTATATACTAATTGGGAGAGAATAGAAATGGAAAACCACATATTTTAAGGGTAGTTTTTAAAGTGTTGAATGCTTGCAACTGAATATCATAAGATATAATTACAAAAATTTCCCCAATCACAAAAACTAATTACATACATAAATTTGATTTTGCAGGCAAATGGTATGGGGACAAAAAATTATATTTCTTACTTCAGTTGGCATTTTATGAAAAGAAATTTGAGCTGAAAAAATGTTATTTGATCACTCTAAATAATGTTAAAAATGGCAAATAGAATTATTAGCATTGAAGCTTACCTGTTCAATTCAGATGGTAATTTCTATACCCAATATTTTATCTCCCAAAATTAAAACAAAAGAAATAACTGTATGATTAAGTCACAATATTTCAGAGAAAACTAACCTGCATGCAGTTAGTTTAAATTGTTTATTATGATGAATTAAGCATCAAATTCAAAGCTGTAATTCTCTTTTAAATGTATACATAATAGCATATAACTCCAAACTTCTAAAGATTAGTAATATTCATACAGCATTTAGATGTTTACTGACTTTATTTGAATTATCAATACTTTACAAGTCCATAAACTAAAATTGTTTTTTTTTTCTTTTCTTTTCATAACAAAGCAAACTCAAATTTAGAATTTGACATTTTAAAATTCTGGACATTAAAAAGGAACATAGATATATACATATATTTTTCTTTAACATTTTCTGAAATTCAAACACAAATATAGTGCCTCAATTCCACAGAATGGATAATAGATTTCCATTAGTTGCTTGGCAACATTGTTTTGCATTCTGCAGTTGAATTTCACATTGATGAATCATTCTTAAAACTACCTCCTTGAAGTTCAAACAGGTATAGTTAAGTCTACTAAAACTCCCATATAATGCAGTTCACTGTATAAAACAAAATAGTTAATATGAATAGCATATGGTAGATGCACAATGAATTGCTGCTAATTTGCAAATTTGCATTCTACTAATTACTATATGCTAAAATTTTAAATAGTATCAATATATTTTAAATTATGTTAATGAAGTCTTCTTCCAATATTGAAACTGAATTCTCTATTAAAGAAAATTGGTTTCTCAATTTACTTTTACCCTTGCACAGAGAAATATTCACATATATATTTAAACAAGGTAAGAGCAGTATTAGTATTTTTACTTAGTGGTATAATTTCAGAGTTTCTGTAAGTGATCTTTTTTCCCTTCAAAGTCTCTTCTTTAATTTCATTATGAAATTTCTTCATTTCCTATAAAAGTCATACTCCTTTCTACTTGTGTTTTAAAGATAATTGCTGTAAATAAGCCTAAGCCACTAATTATTGTCAAGGAATCACCAGGACACTTTCCCACAGGCAAAGACAAGAAGATAAAAATCAATGAGGGAAACTTTGAGAACACATGGATTCACATTATGTCTGAAGTTCAGAGACTTTAGACCTACATGAACAGTGAATAGGAATCCATGGACTCAGCATTTTGGCTATTATTTGCTATTAACTAGGTTTCTTTATATTAAATCCAAGAGTTGGAAAAAAAAACAATAACTGATAGGAGAGATGAGAAAATAGTGTCTTGAGTTGTGATTTTCCTTTTTCCTATATTAGCTTGCCTTCCTGGAACACTGAAATTTAGGTCTATTGTTTGATGCTCTTTTTCTGTTGAGATAAACAGGAATAATGTATAGTCTAAAACCCCATCTCCCCTGGTGGCATTCAGGCCAGTACTCCATCTTGTCTGAAACTAGCTTCACCACTAGATTTCTATCTAGGTGTGCTCTGCTGGAAACCCTGGGACATGAACATCCCAGGCGTTTTCACCGCAACAGTGTTTGTCTTTGACATTGCCCAGCATCAACCTCCTTGGTAAATTTTTTTTTTTTTTTTTTTTTTTTTTTTAAGGAAGAAAAGTTTCTCTGATTCTTTCAGTCTAAAACACCTTGCCTTTTTAAAAAATCTCCTTAGCATAGTATTTGGAATACTTCTAGATCCAGTTCAATTTCTTATCTTTCTTAAAGGTAATCAGTTAATTCATTTTCATACTCTATTGACTCTATTATCATGACGTTCCTTATTGTGTTGCAGGAAAATGTTTATGTGTCATTTTCTCCCACTTGTCTGAAAACTCCACTGTGGCTCACATCTTGCCCCATCCCCTTAGTATAAAACACAGGGAATATCTCTATACTGCTTTTCCATTTAAGAATCATTTTAAGGCCACCATTTCTTAAAATGGCTCTTCTTCATAAGACACATGCACTCTTTTTATCTATTAAATTATTAATATTTCCAAAACATAATTCACCAACCATCTGTCTACAATAATGAAACTGGATCCCCAGTGACCTTGTCTTGACTTTCATTTTTTCTGTATGCAGAAAGCACAACACTTAATACTTTTGGTCAAGTAATAATTATCACTGTGCTATCAGAATCTTCTAAATTTACATAAAAAATTAAAAATACAATCAGCGTAGACTACCTGTCATAAATTACAGACAACAAAACAAATCAATTGTAACATAATTGTTCCTGAGATAATTATAATCCATAGCAACAGACCCAGCCTGAGCACATGATAACCTGAGCCCACTACGGCTTAAATTATTTCAGTGGGTCCCCACGGAAGTTTCTAAGTGCTGTTTTGTACTGAAATTACACAGATTACTTCTTGTCTCTGAGGTGCTTTTTGTGTTTTTTTTTTTCATCGCAGCTATAGTGGCTGATATATATTCCAAAAATCTTGCCCCCCTTCAGAAACTGGAAAGGATTATGAAGACTATCATTGATTGATTTTCCTCTTGCATTTTTGTTATTATTATCACTACCATAGTGATAAAAATACATCATAAAATTTACCATCTTAACCATTTTTAATTGTACAGGAAATTAATGTTAACTGTATCCACATTGTTTTCCAAAAGATCTGGCAAAACTGAAACTTCATACCAATTGAACAATAAAAACTTTACTTTCTTACCCTATTCTGTGACCCCAGCAAAAAACATTTTATTTTCTGGGCCCAAAAACTATTACTTTAGATTACTTTAAACTTCTTTAGACCTCATTTAAGTGGAATTATGCAGTATTTATCTTTATGTAACAGGTTTAATTTACTCAGCATAATTGTTTCTTCCATGTTTAGCATATGACAGGATTTCTTTCTTTTTCAAAGCTGAATAATATTCTGTCCTTAAGTACATACCACGTTTTCTTTTTTTCATTCATCCTTTGAGGGACATTTAGGTTACCCGTGCTTCTTAGGTTTCATTAATAACTCTATACTACATGTCTGTGGAAATATCACTTAAAGATCCTGCTTAAATTCTTTTGTATATATACCAAGAACTGAGATTAATGGATCATATGACATTTCTATTTTTAATGTTTTAGAAAACTTCATATTGTTTTCACAGTGGCTGAATCATTTTTACGTTCTTATTAAAGCATGCAAGTAGTGTTTTGCACATCCATGCTAACAGTTGTTATTTTCTGCTTTTTATTTGTGCTTTTGAAAATGGACATCCTAACAGTTTCTCTCTCATTGTGGTTTGATTTTCATTTCTCTATTAGTAACAATGAAATCCTTTTATGTGCTTGTTTTATTTTCCTTGAGAATAGAGATGCTGATGGCTTTTTATATGCTTGTTGACTGCATATCTTTCTTGGAGAATTTTCTATTCAAGTTTTGACCATCTTTCAATTAGGATGTTTGTCACTTTGTTATTATTTAGTCATAGGGGTTCTTTTTATATCCTGGATATTAACATCTTTGTAAATATTTAGTTTGCAAATATTTTCTTCTATTCCATATATTAATTTTTCATTTTGAAGGATACTTCCTTTGCTGTGCATAACTTTTCAAGTTTGTTATGGTTCATTTATTATTTTCACTCTTGTAACCTGCATTTCTAGTGTTATATTCAAGAATTCATTGCTAATTCAATTCCATGAAGCTCTTTCCTTTGTTTTCTTTTAAAAGCTTGAGGTGTTATATTTGTATATTTTATATTGGGTTAAGTTGGTTTTTCCATGGGGGAAATGGTATGTGGCTTCTTATTCTGCTGTGTTTCTCAAGTTATTCAGATTTTACTCTAAGGTTACTCTTGAATGTGATTAGAACAGAGATAAAAAAAAAATTGTTACTCCTGTGAGCTACCTCTTCTTAAGGAAGAGCTCCAGTTTCTATGGTAGGAAGAATAACAGCAAACCACTTCTAAATACAGAATCATGGCAGCTAGAATACTGTAATCCATTATTGCAACGTGCTGTCTTTATAACATCTTTACATTTCAATGTCAGTTCCTCTGAATCAAATATAATAGTATATTGAAATAAACAATTGACAACAATGTTTTTTTCTTCAACTATCTCAGTAGAACCCTTTGACAACCGTGGGAACTTTTCCTTTATTAAGGATTTATTTTGTAAAGATTCAAAAAGTTGTGTGACACTGACATTAAAACAGTTAAAACAGATTAAAACAGTTTCTGCAGATTGCAATGATGATATGTTCTAAAATTAAGCTTCTAATTCTTTCTCTGCTATGGAAGATGATGTAGGACTGAAATATTTCCTGTGTTCTAATTGTGATCTCTCGGTCAGCACTTTTTCAACTTTCCCTCATATTTTGGCTGCCCTTTCATCCTTACCTTCATTCTTCTGTCTGAACCTAATCCATATTCTATTGGGCTATTAAAAGTATCTTGTGTGTGTGTCTACATGTGTATACACACATATGTATGTATATTTATAATATAAAGTATATTCGTTTTGCACTTTCTATATATTTCCATAGTTTCTTAATTGTCATACAGTTTTTAAAACCCCAAAACAATTAACGAGAGATCCCCTTTCTGTAATCCTGACCATTTAACCAAGAATTTTATTATTCCCCAATCGAGTAGGGTGGGTATGATATTCTGTTCATTTCTCTTGAGCATTTTGAAATGTTTTGTGTTTGTTAGGATTCTAAGATGGTCACAAAGAATCCCTTGATGTATATGAAATCCCTGTGCACATGGGTGCTTTAGCTTTTTCACTGCTTTGACTAAGACCCAACCACTTCATTAGTAGAGGAGGAAAAGTTTTTTTAGGGGCTCATGGTTTCAGAGGTCTCAATCAATAAACAGTAGACACCCTTCCTTGGGGCTCAAGGTAATGTTGAACATCATGGAGGAAGAGTGTGGCAGAGGGAAGCAGCCCACATGATGATCAGGAAGCAGAGAGTGAAATTCCACTTGCCAGGTACAAATATATACCCAAAGTCATGCCCCCTATGCCCCACTTCCACCAGCCACACCCTAAACCACCTTCAATTACCATTCAATTAATCCCATCAGGTGATTAATTCATTGACTGGGTGAAGGCTCTCACAACCCAACCATTTCCCCTCTGAACCCTCTGGCATTATCCCACATGTGAAACTTCTGGGAGACACCTCACATCCAAACCAAAACAAATGGGTGAGACTGTGAGTATAAGATATCACTTATGTGATTATACCATTGGCAAAAGGGATTTTTCTATATTTAATTAAGTTTAGGGATTTTTATAGAATTAAAGTCTTTAATCAATTGACATTAAGTTAGAGAGATTATTTGGGTGAGACTAATTATTCCGGAGCCTTTTAAACGGGACAAATTCAAAGCCAAGTATACTTGCCAGCTGTACTTGAATACACTAAACAGATACATTATGAGTGAAAGGAGTCATGAGGCAAAAACAGAGGGAGTAGCTGAGAGCTGAAGGTAGCCCCAGTTGGTAGCCATTAAGAAGGTGAAGTTTAAGTCAGGTATGTTGGCGCACACCTGTGATCCCAGCTGTTCCAGAGGCAGAGACAGGAGGATCAGAAATTCAAAACCAGCCTCAGCAACTTAGCAAGGCACTAAGCATCTCAGTGAGACCCTGTCTCTAAATAAAATACACGCTAGGGCTGGGGATATGGCTCAGTGGTCATATGCCCCTGAGTTCAATCCCAAATACCAAAGGGAAAAAAAAGAAGTTTACTGAAAAGAAATTTTTTTTTTTTTTTTTTTTTTTTTTTAGCAAACCGAGTAATCTTAGCCCACACCTTGATTTTGGTGTGAGAGCCTTGCCAGAGGACCCTTCCAACCTATACCTGTAATCTCACCCATGGGATCCATTATCTCATTTAAAGGTTTTCTTAAGTAATTAACTTTGAAATTACTTGTCATGCAGTTAAGATTAACGTGATTTCATTTCGGCTACCTCAGTTTTGACTTCTGTGGATTTCCACCTTTCACCTGAATTTTTTTTGCTTGTTCTATGATTTATTATGCCTTTTCTTGGGAGTCTTTATATATTTTTAATATTAATTATTTGTTTTATATGATGCGAATTTATTTTTCCATTTATCATGTTTTAATAATGGCCCAATGTTTTAGAGTTAGGATGATAAAACCGAGTAATTGATTTCTTATATAATGACTATTTCTTTTTGAACCCAGGGCCTTGTGCTTGCAAAGCAAGCACTCTACCACTGAGCTATATCCTCAGCCCTAATGACCTTTTCTTGATTTGGCCTAAGAAACTACTTACTACTAAACCAAGATACCATCTTTGTGAAAAAATCTCTTAAGAATATGTTCATCAACAGAACAGAGTATGATATAATTATATTGATGGATTCAATGTACATAAAAAGAGGAATCCTACTCTGCTATAAATCCATATAGTGGTGACCTTTGAGAGGGACTTTGGGATGGGACAACAGAAAATCATTCTCTGTTGTGCCAATATTGCTGTAATCTAATTTTGCAGATTAGTTCACACTGTGAAAATTCAGGAAGCTGTACCTTGATGACACATGCATTTTTTTGTTATGCGTGATTTTAATAGCAATAGATCTGTGCCATTGTATGATCACACAACACAGAAAATTATGCAACTTACTGTTAATTGGTATTGTTTGTTTCAAAGATTGAAAATACTGTTAAACATATTTGTATGTTTTTGGTCAAGTTGCACAAACATTTTTCCCATGTACATATGTAGTATTCTAACTGCTAGATTATAGGGTTTACATTTGCTCTGTTTCAATGATATTGACAAAAAGCTTTCCAAATGTGGAAATATATACCCAAGCATTAGTATATAAGCATTTAAAATATTCCAAATCTATACATTAATGTCAATCTTTTACATTTTAGCTAAAGAAGAGAAAGCACATAGTAGGATCTGTTTGTGATTTTAATTCATGTTTCCCTGATGAAATACATTAAGTAAAATTTAATCCAACATTTAGGTATTCCCTTTGCAAGATCTTTGTTCAAATCCATTGTCATAATTTACTAAGAATTGGGATAACTGTTGTTGATTTGTAGAAGCTTTTTATTATGAATGAGTCTTTGTCAGATTGATATATTATCATTTTATAATTCAAGTCTTGTCTTTTTCACTTTAATTACATTTGATAAGCAAAATTATTACTTTAGTTTAATGAGCAACTATTTTCCTTTATTTTTACGTTTGCTATGTCAAATGTTCATCTTTCTTTGAATTGTGCTGTTTCCTATTGTGTAATATAGACTTTGAAAATAAGTATGCTATCATCATGTTTAAAAGCCAGGGTTTAGTATCCTCTATATCATCTTGGGAAGTTATTTAGTCTTTCATCATTTGAGCTTTCTTATCTGAAAAACTAACCAAACCACAGCTCAGATAATTGTTATGATAATAAAAAGAAACAATATATATGAACATTGTGAAACAAAACTTGGCAAGTAGAAAAAAAATTTATAAGAAATTTCAATTGTTATATATACTTTTAATTCATAACAACTCTGTGGAATAATAAAAGCTCATAAAAAATTAGTGTTAGTTGTCAAAAGAGTACATCCAACTTCTTGACTTTATTTTTAACAATCTTGTTAAAATTCATTTAGTAGAAAAATTACAGACGATGAATGAGGAAAATGAAATGTTATAGGTGCGGACAATAGAAACTCACTGAATAATTTAAGCAGGAAAGAAAACCCCTCAAGTTCTTGAGTTCACTGAATTCATTTGGTATATTGGCATCATTGTTGGTATTGCTGAATAACATGGTAAAGAGCTAAGTTGCCAGAAATGATGGCCAACACCATTCTGCAGGATTTTCTGCTACAAATCCTGCCTGCAGTTACGAGGTGAGCATGATGCTCACTGTTGGTTCTTTGGAAAACGGAGTTCTGTTGCACCTGCTATTGCTTTTCCAGAGATAGTCCTCCTCAGGACCTGCGTTTTTGGATCACTGGCCTCCCATAATAGGTTACCCTTCCTTTTGTTTTTTCTCAGCTCTTTCATAAGATAAAGCTGACTGTCACATTATGTGCTGCACTATGGAGAATCCCTGCTGTCAAGTAACTGAGAACAGCCTGTACCCAACAGCCACTGAGGTTGAGTGTCTTCGAACAATTGAGAGAAACTGAATCCTGCCAAAGTGCACATGGATGAATTTAGAAGTGGATTCTACCAAAACGGAGCCTTGAGATAATTGAACCCTAGCTCACAATTTCTTAATCTCATGAGAGGTACTGAGACAGAGGAACCAGATCTTCAGTGTACAGGTTACTGACCTCAGAAACTTTGAGGAATGAATGTTAGTTTTTTGTAAGCTTCTATGTTTTGTGTTACTTTTTTATGCAGTATTAAGATTGGTATTATAATACCTTTCAATATTTTGAATTTTTTTAACAATGAGCATTAAATTTATTGAAAAAATTGTAAACCCAATTTTATCCAGAATGCATTGAACCAGAATCCTCAAATAAGTGGACTGATTACTTTCCAGGGATTCAGGAGGCTGAAGCAGAAGGATCACAAGTCTAAGGTCAGCCTGGGCAATTTAATGATATGATTTCAAAATAAAAATGGGCTGGGGATGTGGCTCAGTGGTAGAGTACCCCTAGATTTAATTCCCCTAGATTTAAAAATGAAAAAGAATGTCCTGTAATTTAATCATATTTTGGTGAAATAGAAACAAAATCAGGATATATATTAATATAAAGGCTTTATGCTTATAATTGGTGTTAAGCTTCACATTTATGCATATAAATATTACTCATTGGTATTTTTAAAATCTTCTATGCCAATAGAAAAATAAATCTGTCAGGCAAGTAACACATTTCTTGGTAAGGAAAAATGTTAATAAATGATATATATGGAATAATTGAAGGATTCATTTTCTCCAAATTATAATTTTTAAAGAAATATGAGAAGGTAAAAAATTATGAAATGATAAAACTCTAGATGCAATAAATTGCTCATAATATTTTTAAATAAAATTTCAACTCTTCTTAATCATTCTAATTAACCACATCAAAATTAATCCAGATAAAATAATTTGATTGTTGTAAATAATATAAAGATCTTCTATTATATACCATTAAATTTTGTTTATGGTGGTTGTTCTTGTTCAAATTAACACAATATTTGTATATTAGCATTTGAAAGAGGTAAACTTAACCAAATGGTATAAAAATATTCAAAAACTGGCTTCTATCTTTGCTGCTTTAAAAGTCCTCTATTTTCACTGGCTTAGAATTTTTTCCTTTTTTCATTATTTTCTTTCACTTTAAAAGTGATCGCTTTATGGAAGAGACAGAAAGTAAAGGCAATTACTCTTCAAAAGTAACACTTTCTATATCTAATACCAAAAAATGACATTTATGAAATTTTAGTGTTGAATTTTCAGCTCTCAGAAATAATAAAATTCCAAGTAATAGCACTTGAAACTATGCTAACAGCGCTTACTGGCATACAGGGTAAACTGTATAGCATAAAGTCTATTAAGACTTGGCTAAGTAAAATCTATTGATTAATACGAAAGTGTTTTAACCCTCTATTCACAAATCAGAAAACATTTCCCCTGTGGTTTTGTTATGAAAAAAGAGTTTAGCTACTTCAAATTGATGATCCTTTGGATTTTTCACAGAAAAAAGTTATTGGCAAGTAAATCCTAACTCAGAAACCTAAAAGAAATCCTACTAAAAGAAATGTATATTTAACTGGTATATCTAAAATCCAATAACTTTTTGCAAAATAACCATTTTAATGCCTTCAATTTAATACGATTCTTATATTTAATATTGAGAAATCAATTTTTTCATTAACATAGAATAGGACAAGTATAAGGATATGCATGATATAACAAGTGAAAGTTATTTATTTACTCATTAAATATTTCTTCATTTATACCATATATGGTATTATTTGGTGGTAAAGGCTGACAGAGAGAGCAAAAGAGAATGACTCCTAGGATTAGAGATTTCATGGTAAGCCCAACCATATTGTCAGCATTGTAGCCAACCTCTACCTTTACTGACTTTGAACTGGTTCTCATGCCCTGTGTCATTCCCTCCCATGTTGAGTAGATTTAACATACATAAACAATAGCCTAGTATGAGACATGACATATTTTTCATAAAAGACAAAGGTGTCTTTCATAAAAGACACCTTTCTCTTTGGGATCACTTATGTTAGGATGAACTAGCTGCCTTGTTACAAAGCCACAACAGAGAGATTCCTCAACAGAGGTTGACCTGGTAAAGATCTGAATGCAGTTTACAACAGGCAGTGAGAAACAGAGTCCCCTTACTAACAAATGTGTGAACCAATCACCTTGGAATAAGATCATCCAGCCACAGATGACTATAGAACCCTTCAGGTGACCATGACTACAGATGGTATCTTGATTCCAATCTCATGAGAGAGCACAGCCAGAACTAACCAGTTATGCTGCTCTTGAATCCCTGCCTTAAAGAATATGTTTGATATAATGCATGTCAGAGCTGGGTTAAACCCTCTAAGTTTCAGGAGTAATTACATGGCAATATATACATAGTAGTCACACAAAATAATATACCAAAAAAGGAACTTCACCATTCAGGTATTAATATAAATTTGTGTGTGTGTATATGCTTCTTGATATATAGAAAAGAAAAAAAATACGCATCTGCAAAATGACACCAAAAGATAACATATCAGAAAAATGTGTGAAGTGAGCATATCCAATTTACCAGGGAGAAAGCACAGTATATGATATGTATTTTCAAAGGAAAATGGACCCAATAAATTCTTCTCACACAGTTCATCATGCCAAAGACTGTTAAACATGGATACTTGCCCACTGATGCACAGCAGGATAAAAATTAGAGGATGTTTAACCAGGTGTCCCTGGGGCTGTCCACCATTTCTGTCAACCAAAATGCTCCAAATGGTTCTTCTCAGACTATGTGCATTAATGAATAGATGATGTCTAAAACCATATGGGATTCTGTACTTGCCTTAATTAAAATTAATTGTCCCATGAATGATTAATGCTTAGTCTGAATTTTTCATAGTTCCTATATTACTGAGATACCATGCCATGGAACTCATCTACATTTTGTTACTCCTCTACTCCCAATAAAAAGTAATTAATTACTGCATCTGTTTTCTTTTGCTAAATATGACTAATTGCTCATTTTTGAGCATTAAGTACTTACTAAAGAAATTTATCTGAAGGAATTTCTGGCACCTGTAGTAATTTAAATTTTGCTTGGAATAATAACTATCACATTCTACAAAAACTTCTAGAATGGATTAGTTTATCTGTCAATAAGAATCCATAATGTACATTTTTTAAAAAATTTACTCTAATTGGGATAAAAATATACAATGTATAAATATCTCTATGAAAACAACACTTTAAAAATATTTAATTTTTTCCCTCTGTTGCATAAACTTGGAAAATTATCTTCTCATGTTTTCTTTGTAAAAATAATTATGTAATTAAAATATAAACCTGCATGTACAAGAGAATGTATTTGAAATTAATTTGTCAGAAAGTTTTCACTTTGAGATAGGGATAGCAGTCATCATCTATTTTTGCAAAGTAAAGATTGCAAAGGAATTTCATGTAGAGTTTGGACTGGGTTTATTGTTGTTCTTGTTCTCTTCTAAAGAAACATGGCCTCCTCATTATGGTGCTATACTGACCATTAGCACTTACAAAATACTAATTGGTAATAGAAGTTAAATCTTTGGCCAATTAGTAGGAAATGTCCTTTCAAATATATTTTAAGCAAATTGTATTTTTTAAGTAAACTGGTCAAAGACACTACTTTGGCTCATTAATTCCAACTCAGTCAACCAATTTAGATTATAGCTTATTTGTAAGAAAGCTAATGAGACCTAGATTTGCATCTTTATTTGAACATGTTAATTCTAAACACAGATAAATATAGCCCCTATAGCCCCATTTTACCAATGTGAGCCAACATTTTTGAATAAAACAAGTATCACAGAAGAAAGAAAATATAATATATAAACTTTAGCCCCTATATTAGGCCTAAAAAGAATGAGCCAGTAATTTTAACAATAATTGGCACATTTTTAATTTCATATTCTGATTTTTAAACAATTCCAAGTAATAAATTCTTAATTTATGAAAATAAAATACTGTTATATGGTTTACAATTATTTTCAAATAGGAGTCTACTACCTATCAGATTTCATCTTTACTATCTTCCTCCTAAGACTAATGCCCTTTTGTCCAAAAGACTAACTCATTTTGCCAATTTACCTTAGCATTTATCTGCAGATTTCTAAATTATATTATTCTATTTCAAATTTTATCAAATTTATATATTGTTTATTGGCCTGTTTTTATATGAAAGATTATTTTAAGATTTCCTGCACTTTGTTGCAAAAAACTCATATAAATTTATGCAGAAATGTATCTACTTTTTGTCCTTGTTTCTTTTTTTTTTTCAGATTTTTCATCAGTGTGACCAAAAGATGTGATGAGAAAAATGTAGAGAAGGATCAGTTTATTTTGATTCACAGCTTCAGAGGTCTTATTCCATAGATGGCTGGCTCCATAACTCTGGGCCTAAGGTGAGGCAGAAAGAACACGGTGGAAGAACATGACAGAGGAAAGCAGATCCAGACATGGTAAGAGGAAGCAAAAAGTGAACTCTGCTCATCAGGAACAAAATACAAACCCTAAAGGCATTCCCCCAGTGACCTACCTCTTGCATCCATAATCTACTTGCCTGCAATTACCACCCAGCTAATGCAAATCCATATCAGTGAATTAGTCCAGTGATTGGGTTACAACTTTAATAATCTAATTATCTCACCTCTGAATGTTCTTGCATTGTTTCACACATGAACATTTTGGGAACACCACATACCCAAACCATAACAGTCTTTACATACAAAAATTTACTCAAATCATTATTCACATTTTATAGGTGATTCAGCTATTATTCATTGTGATTTGCATAAGAGATTATAAATATAATGCCCCAAGATTTCTATCCTTTTGTTACACAATCAAACACCAATACAGTTTTTGCTTTAAAAATGTTTGCAGAAGATATAAGAATTACTTCGTCAGTTGATCTAAAAAAATGGAGATTATGCTGGATTAGCTGGATCACTATTAATAGAAAGGCAGACAAATCACTCAAAAGATGATTTGACACATGGGAAGGCAAGAGAATCAAGTGGAGGTCTGAGAGATTTGAAGTGAGGGAATGGACTCAACCGCCACTGCTGGCTTTGGCCACGAAGAAAAGCATTAGCCAAGCAATACAGGTGTCGTCTGAAAGTGGTCCCTGCTAAAAGTCAGCAAGGGAACTTGTACCTCATCCTGTAAAATCAGAGATCTGAATTCTACCAATGACCTTAACACATCTTAAAATAGATTCCCCACCCACACACACCATTGTAAGAGCTCTGACCAGCCCATAATTTTAGCCTACAGAGCCCAAAGCAGCTTCTTAGGGCTGCTGCCAAGCCCATGAACTACTGATCTAAAGTACTGTGAGCTAATCAATGGTAGTTGTGTGTTCAGCCCAAAAGTTTGTGGTGATTTGTCACAGTGGTAACAATCCTAATGCACTGAACATCGAAGGAAGTAAACGTTACGGTATAAACAAATTTTGTTTGCTAGCAACATCTGAGCCCATATCAACCTCTACACCTTCTGTTTTGTGATCATCATGACCATGTCCTCCCACTTCTTCAACTGCTGGGTCTACTGTTTCCCCGCATCCCAGATATTCCCCCTTTACATTTTCATTTTTGTGGTATACATACTTCAATATGTTCCTGAGGGAAAGAACACCGTGAAAGAACTTTGGTTTTTAAGACTGCGTTCATCTGAAAATAATTTCAGCCAATCTAGGATAATAAATTGATTGGAATTGATTGATAAGTTGTCTGGATGTAGAGAATGTTAGGGTGGAAATATATATCTTCAAAATTCTGAAAGGAAGCATCTAATCTTGCCATTCGAAGTGTAAGGTCATTCTGATTCTGGCCCCTGAATAGGAAATCTTTCTCTTTCTCTTCCTACATCTGTCTTTCTTTCTCCAGAAGCTTTTATTTCGTTGGTAGATCATTCTTTTCAAATGTAATATTTGGAAATTTCTTTAACTGTGCCTTTCCATGCTTCTGTTTACATTAAGGGCAATTGCAATTTGGTTAGCCTTTTTAATCTGGAAATATATGCTTGTCACATGCTGGAAAAAAATTGAATTATTTTTTACTTTTCTTCCCTCATTTTTTCTCTGTTCTCTAATTTTGAAAATTCAGTTAATGGCAAATTAGATATTCTAGTTTAATACCCTAATGCATTTAAATTTTTTCTCATTTTCTATATTTGTAATTTGTTCTATTTTCTTAAAGATGTTTTTCAGGTTCATATTAAGAACCGTCTTTGTCATTTATATTTCTGCTATTGTGTTTTTAATCTCCAGAAGTTCCTATTGTATGCATATTTCTAAGAGTTCTTATTTTCTGAGTGCCTTTTTAATATAGACTCCTGCTCATTTTATGGAAGAAATGCATTCTCCTATATCTCTAAAGAGATGTAATACTGTACTGAGTGAAAGTTTTCCTTTGTTCTCTTTGATTTCCCCTCACTTTGGAAATAATTGTAGTGTAATTTTCTATAGAAAAAAATAGAAAGTATTTTAGTCTTTATGGCATTTGTGGTTGATAGAATATTTTCTGAGTATTCATAGTTGGAGTTCGTTGGTCTGAATAACACATGTGTCTTTATGAGATCGTTTTTGATGGTTATAGAACAAACTTAGGAATTCTGACAAATGCTATTGTGCAATTTCAATTTTGAAACAGAAAATGTATGATGCAATTTTAATGAAATTTGCTTCGTTATTGTGTGTTTTTACAGTACGGATATGAGAGAGTTATAATTTAGACTAGACAGTGATAAGAAAGAAGCAAATCTCCCTTATAATGAGTAATTAATTAAATGTTCCATACTTATTAATTCTCTACCTCTCTGGAATCTCCACTACCCACATTCTTCTGGTATTGACACTAGTAAGTGTGTTTGAATTGTATGACCTCTGGTGAGCAGTACCAGAATTCCTAGAAGCCACTTCTATATCAGGAAAACTCACAGTAATTTAACACTATGCAGACATTATCATGAACTACATGTATTAAATGTACTACCAAATCATCTTCTTGTACTGAGATTTAAAAAAAAAAAAAAACTTTCAGATTCTTGAATCCAACATCATGGAACTGTGATGGAAGTGAAGTCGAAGTTAAAAGAGATAATGGTCTCACCAGATTTTAGATATCATATTTCCTGTTGAAAATCTTACCAAATACACATCCATGTGAACATATTTCTGGGTCCTTCCTAAAGCCTTAAAAGGGCCCATGTAAGTGAGAGACTCTGCGGCTTATACGGGGACCCTTCATGCAAGGAGTATAAGTCTACTTTTACAAGAAATTTTCTCTGGGTACCCACCCAGGATGCAAATTGAAAGTACAGATTCTGCTCTCAAAATTAGTTAGGACTGAACATTAAGTGAATCATCTTCAAGCCAGGTTTACCTAAATCTGAAAATTCACTCTTCTATGCAGTTCAGATTTTATATAACAGCATTAACCCAAACAGTGTATCAGAGATTAAGCAATGAGATAAAATTGTAGTACTGTAGAGGTGACTTGAATGTTAACTTACTACCATTGTGAAATACACATTTAAAAAAATGAAAATTAAATCCTCTTGCAAGTTAAAATGCAAATAAATAATTTCCTTGTAATTAAAACCTAAATTTTATTGTCTCATCCTTAGTGATATCGCTGGGGACGAGAATCAGGGTCAAGTTCCGTTTCCCCAGATTGTGAAGATGGAACACCTGAGAAACAGGGAGGCAAATGCAGAAAGCAAATTTTATTTAAGGATAGAACAGAGATAGACTTCTCCTGGAGGAAGAAGGGGATCCAGAGCTGGTATGCAAAGAAGTGGGGGTGTCTTGCCCCTTTTATACATTTTAGAATTCCTTTGTTCTCCTGCTCTCCTCCTCTCCCCATCCTGCATAAGTGAAATGTGACCCAAAATGTGGACCAAAGGTGTAGTGATTCTGAGTGGGAAAGGAAGGGAACAGCCCAGGGGGCGTTCATTAATAGCCCCTTGCAAAGAGGAACAATCCCTGGGGGCAGGTTACCTTATCAACAGGTAGAGGAGGAAGGGGAAGGACTTTGGAGTATTAGCATTTAATTTCCTTTCCTTTGGAACAAACCCCCACCTCTCACTCAGATCCAGTTTTTTTATTATCTACACTGACTGACTTTTTGTCTCCCACTCTCATTAAGAGTTGTCTTCAATGAAATTATAGCAAAAATGTGTTACCTTCCAATCATTCATATTTCCTGAATCTAAAAATAGTCTACAATCTTCAGGTGGACTTGGGCTTCCTATGGTACCTCCAAATTGGATGAATTTTCACTGAAAAGGATGAAGTTCATTCAAGGAGATCAGTATTTTGTTAAATCAAGGTGTAGTCTTTCACAATCTGTACTTTAAAATGGTAGAAACAGTTCATAATTCCCAGGATATAATCAAGCACTAATCTTATACATAGGCCATTTAGAAAACAAATGAATTCTCTGCTCTTGAAGTCATTTTTTCCTGGAAATATGTTCTTAGAACTCAATACTTAAAGTTAGCAAAGTTAAGCAATAATTCACTCACATCTGAGTGTGGAGACTATTGGCATCAGATCCACCATTTTATGTCAGAAGCCATTTTACCTAGGGGCTCCTAGTTTCGATTCTGAGGCAATGCTGCTTAGCTTCCGGTAAAACACCTGACTACTACTAAGAGGTCAACCCCACCCCGGCCCATGATGCAACCCCTAAGCATGCATAAAAATTCCTATTGCAGGCTATAAAACTGTTCTGTGAGTACCAACACACTGCTGTCCTAGAGGGAAAGCCTTGTTGGTTGGCCCATGTGTTACTGACAATAAATCTTTTATGTGACATTCCAGGAGGTGGCCTGATACTTGGGCTTTGTTCCGACTTGCAGGTGTCCTTTCATTGGTGCTGTGACTCAGACAGGATCTCCCATTGATCTTACTCTCCCTTTGGGGATCTGTGCTGCTTGGGGATCCTATACTTGTTCCTAAGCCCACCCTCACCATGAACTCACCTTCCATTTCACTGAGCGCTGGATTTCTCATTCACCACTGGCTGATTTAGATAAGTTCCCCTGCCTTTAGTTGACTCAAAAGGACTATGGGTCCTGGAAAGTGACCATTGAACCTATGGCACTCCCAAGGTTCCTAGCTTGGCTGGGGACACCCCCAACCACGGCTATCAGAACCACAGTTGATCCTCACCATCAACCGAATCCATAGGTCTGGAGGGATTCACCCCTGGTAAAAAAATCCTTCTCTCTGGATCTTAATCACTCTTCAGGCTCAAAGCCTTGGTGCCATGCACTGAGGACCCCTATGGGCCTTAGCTCCAGCTACTGTCCTAAGCCAGTAATGACTCTAAGAATGGTTAGCTTCTGCTCATTGGGTATAAGAGAACACAGAGGGACACCTCTGCTTCTCCCTACCAACTCTCTCTTTTGCCATGGGTGCAGCCATCTCCACCATCCCCTCAGACAGCCCTTTGGGTTGCCTTTTGACAAATTTGGACTCACTCCAACTTACCCCTGACTTGAAGGCACAAAAATTAGTTCATCTCTACAATCAAATTTGGCCTCTCTATACCTTAGACAATGACTCCAAATGGCTGCTAAATGGCACCCTAGATCCCAACATTTTGAATGACCTTTTCAACTTTTGTGAGCAATCAGGGAAGTGGAAAGGGAGCCCCTATGTCCAGGCCTTCTCCTTCCTCTCTTCCAAGCCATCCCTCTGCTCCTCTTGTTCTCTGTCACAGGTTCTAATAGCCCTTAAGACCCCTCTGCCCCAGGACCCTCCTGAAAACCTAGATTTCAACCCTGCTGACCATCCCCCTTCCTAGTGACCCCAACCTTCGGCTCTGACTCCTCCAGGACCTCCCTCACCTACTTTTAGTCTACCCACTACTTGCTCTCACAAGGTCCCCTTTAACTGACTGACATCCCTGCTTCCCCTTTGAGAAGTAGCAGGTTTGGAAGGAGTTGTCAGGGTACACGTCCATTTCTTCTTCAGGGACCTCTCCCAAATAGAAAAGAGGCTAGGTCCTCTGCCTCCAATCCTTCCAGTTACATTAAGGAGTTTCAATATGTAATCCAATCATACAACCTCACTTTCAGTGATGTTCATATGATCCTATCCAACATTCTTCTACCTGAGGAATATTGGCAAGTTTGGGAGCAGGTCAGAAATTATGCCAATGAAGTCCACCAAATCACTCCCGTACGCCCAATTAGCTCTGAGGCAGTCCCTGATCATGATCCTAACTGGGATTATAATTCAACAGACGGGATCACTAATAGAGACCAATTTATTACCTGCCTCATAGTGGGACTAAGAAAATCAGTCCATAAGGCTATTAATTATGAGAAACTCTAAGAAGTTATTCAGGAAAAATGAAAACCCCTCAATGTTCTTGGTCCACCTTACAAAGGCCCTTCTAAAGTACATCAATCTAGATTCCAAAACCCCAGATGGGAGACAACTACTAATGACCTACCTCTCCCAAAGTTACCCCAATATTAAGGCTAAACTTAAATGCTTAGACGGAGGACCCCTAACACTGCAGGCAGACATTTTATCGGTGCCTTAAAGGTGTATGATGGGAGAGATGAAAAGGTTTGTAAACAAAAATATTAGATGCTGGCCAAGGCCTCTCAACCTGTCCCAACCACTGGTACTCGGATACTCCCACATAATAAGAAACAGCTGATCACCACCATCACTTCACAGGAGCCCAGAGTAACGGTTGTGGTATCAGATAGACCCAAAACTTTCCTCTTAGACTCTGGAGCATCATACTCTTGACCTAAAGGAGTTTTGGGGACCTACTTCCCTTTCTCATCCCTTTATTGTCAGGGTAAAAGGAACACCTTACCAGTCTCTGCAGACTCCTTTGCTTCACTACATATTCCAGGGCATTATCCTTTCCCATTCCTTCCTGGTGATTCCCTGCTGCTCAGTCTGCCTCTTAGGCAGAGATCTCCTAGCCAAAGTAGGAGCTACCATTACCTTTGCTCATGAGTCTCGCCTCAATCCCAGCTCGCCTTCAGTCTCCCTCCTTTTAGTAGTAATTCAGGCAAATTCCATGGACCTCTCATACCCCTTACCTGCATCAGAAGTGCCCTAACAAGGAAAACCCTAAACATTTCTCCCCTATTGGGTGACATATGGCCACCCAATACTCCCTCCTAGTCTTGCTCACCAGCCCACCAACCTGTGTCATCTAGTGACCCCTCTCTTACACTATCTAAGAAATCTACTCAGGGACCATTCTGATCAGCTGCTACCTAATCCTAAGGCCACATGTTCTCCTTTAACTGCAGGAGATCTAGTCCTGTTCTCTTCCCCCAACACCTTCTCTCCATCATGAACCTCAAATGGAAAGAACCCATTTAGGGTAATCTTGACTACACCCTTCACTGCCAAACTTAAGGGCATCTTACACTGGATTCACAACTGCCATCTCAAACTGTTCATACCATCTCACTATATGGCAATCCCCATAAGCCCCCTGTCTGTACACATCTCCAAAATCTTGGCCGTCAACCCTCCAGAGCTCCCACAGATTCCTGAAGAAGGTTCTCTCTGCCAAAAGAGGCTGCGACCATACACAAGAATGAGTAGCCCAAATGGCTATTCCCCCTTTACCCCCATGGCTGTAATCCATACCTCTTGCCAGAGCCAATGTCCAAATCTGGTCTACTTTTCCCAGTGGTACTTTGCTACCTACGTCCATCTCCCCAAAGAATGCTATGACTGGGCAATCCTCTGCAAAAGGGGTCAGACTACATATGGGAAAGGGCAATCAAATTTCAAAGCTAGACAGATTCAATGCCCCTGGCCAGCTCAACCCATTCTCAAGACCTACTGCTGGACTTACCAGGCCCACAGGGAGCTGTTGGACAGAGCCTGAGTGCAGGATCAGGCCCACAAGGAACACCTTTTCACTGAACTGCTCCAAGTAGTACACAACATGTTCTTTCCTGGAAGACGACCCCTTAATATATCAATAAGGAACCCATGCCTAAGGACCCTTTTAATTCAGATAATCAATGCCACTCACCACCTGCTAAACTTTACTAATCCCTCTCTAACTCAAGGATGTTGTATGTGCTTGAAGGCTGACTTTTCTCATTTAATAGCTAGCCCTCTAAACCTAAGCAGCTTACTGGCATTCTACGAGATCTCTCCAGATCTTGCCAATATTTCACCTAAGCTTTCAGGAATACCTCTTTTCTAATTTGCTCCAATATGTTTTAACTCATCAGGGAATACATCAGTCAGGGACTTGCAGGAGGATCAATGTAGATAGATCATCCCATACAAAGTGTCTCAAAACTCTCACTGCTCACCAGTCCCTGAGGCCTCCCTCCTGTGTGGGACAACTGTATATGTTGCCTACACCCTAGATGGAAGTGCATATGTGCTTTAGCTCTTTTATTTCCATCTATAGACATCATCTCAGGGAATGACGAAGTCCCTATCTCTTTCATGGCTCATAAGAGCCCTCAGCACAAATGGGCTGTTCAATTTATTCCCTCTTTGGCCACCCTGGGGTTTACAGCAGGCCTAGCCACAGGAATGAAAGAAATAACCACATCGATTACCTATTATCATCAACTTTCCAATCAACTGATAGGTAACATCTGACAGGTAGCCAAGTTTATACTAACCCTCCAAAATCAACTGGATTCCCTAGCCGCTGGTCCTACAAAACAGCTGTGGATTGGACCTATTTATTAATGGCAGAGAAAGGAGACCTCTGCCTATATCTATAAGAGGAATACTGTTTTTATGACAACCAGTGAGAATCAGTAAATGATAAAAATCAAAAAGTATAAGAGCAGCTAGAAAGGAGGAGATAATAACTAAGCCAACAGTCCCCCTGTGGAATGGTTAATCAAGTATGGCCTTGGCTTCTCCCCCTGGCAGGACCTCTATTAGTCCTCCTTTATGTTTCTCCTAATAGGACCATGCCTTCTAAACTGCCTACAGAAGTTCCTACATCAGATACACAAGTTCACCAACCAATCAGTCAATTGCTTCTCCTTCAACACTAATAGCCCCTAATACCCAAAGCAAAGACCTATTACTCACTATTTGTACCTCCAGCTCCAAAAACTCTGCTCCCGCCTATAGCCCTCACTCATCCCCTTTTTACATGAACAAGACTCTTTGCCCCTAACCAGCAAGAAGAAGGTACAGAAGAAAGACCATGGACCCACTCCCAGTATATTAAAAAACAAAAAGGGAGGAGTATTGGCATCAGATCCACCATTTTAGGTTGAAAGCCATTTTACCCAAGGGCTCCTAAGTTTCAATTCTGAGGCAATGTTGCTGACCTTCCCCTAAAACATGTGACTACTACAAAGTGGTCAACCCCACCCAAGCCCAATGATGCAGCTCCTAAATATGCATAAAAATTCCTATTTCAGGTTATAAAACTGCTCCATAAGAACCGACATGTTGCTGCTCTCCCTGGAGGGGCAGCCTTGTCAGTCGGCCCATATGCTACTGACAATAAATCTCTTGTGTGAGATTCTGGTGTGTGGCATGGTGCTTGGACTTTGTTTAGACTTTGCAGGTGTCATTTCAGAGAGATTTAAAAAAAATGTTTCAGCCTTAGTAGATAATTATCAATATCATTTGCCTGAAGCATGGCTTTAGACTTCAATTAAATTTTGAAACTTTCCCTTAAACACATTTTAAGAGCACTTTGTATTTACTCTAGTGTAATGGTTAATTTGAATTGTCGAGTTGATTGGGTTAAGATGTGCCAGAAATTAAGGGGCTTCTGGGTGTGTCAAAGTGTGAATGGCATGTGGGATAGTGAACTGAGGTGGAGACCCTAAGTATGCATACCATCATCCAATAGCTTGGAGGCTTAGATAGAATAAATAAAAATTGGAAGAACAAGGAAGGAGCATCAGATGTAATCTCCATAGTTCTTGAATAAGTTCCTTTTTTTGTTTTTTGGTACTGGAGATTGAACTCAGGGGCACTTGACCACTGAGCCTCATCCTCAGCCCTAGTGTGTATTTTATTTAGAGACAGGGTCTCACTGAGTTGCTTAGTGCCTCACTAAGGTGTTGAGACTGGCTTTGAACTTGTAATCCTCCTGTCTCTGCCTCCAGAGAGCCTGAGATTATATGCATTAGCGATTGTGCCCAGCCTGAGCAGGTTCTTGATTGTGCTTCCATTGCCTGAAGATATCCGATTCTTGCCCTTTCATCACTCTTCTAAAGTGGGCTCTGCCAGAGATTCTTCAGGGAGTTTCCAGAAGCTTTAGATCTGAGACTGGGGTAGCATCATTTATTCCTCTTGTTTTGAGGCTTCAGCATCTTGGACTGCATAGCTACTGGTTCCTCCAGTTCTCCAGCTTGCAGATGACCATTGTGGACTATCCAGCTTTTGGTGGTGTAAGCCAGTCTAATAAATACCCTTTTTTTTTAATAATCATACCTCCTATTGGTTCTGTTCCTCTAAAGAACCCTGAAAAATACATACAACATTATGGGAGGTATGAAACAGAATGGGGAACTTATCTATGAGATAATCATCAGCGTCAGAGGGTAATTTGAGTTGCTGGTGCATTTTTGCACAGTTTAGAATACATTGCTGTTTATAATGACAAGCAGAAAGCCTTCTTACTGCAGGCAGTTCCTTCACAGCCTATTCAGCTTACTGTGTATTTCCCCTATTGTTGGCATTGTTTTATTTTGTTGTTGTTGTTGTTGTTGATCATTTGTTTGCTTTTTGCTGAGAGTATTCTAGTAACATAATACCCATACCTCACTCTAGGAAAGGCTCTCACTAGTGTGTCACAGCGACTATTTCTATTATATTTTGCCACAGTAGAATGGCCTGGGAAGGAACAGAAATGGCAGTTGGGAAATGGACAGTTAATTTTCAGAAGCTGATGTAATGACTGATTACCAGACTTAATAACTGACATTTCTCTGTAACACATATAGCACAAAACCATTGGCTTTTCTTTTGAAAAGATAACAAAAGTCGTTCTATTCCACAATATCTAGAAGTATGCAATCTTGCCTCAATCTAGGCTAAAATGCAACAATGCACATTCTCTGTCCTAAGAAAAAGAAGAGAAAAAATCTTTTCATTGACAAATTCCCCTTCCAATTCACTTTCTGCAAAAGAAACATCCCCGATGGGAGGGAGAAGTGAGAAAAGAAGAAGGAAGCATGAAAAGTGGTGAAGCCACAGTAGTCCTACAAATTGTCCTCTGCAGTCTGGTGACTCATTTATTTTGAAGAAGAAGGATCTAAAAGTCTAATAGATGCTCTGGGACAATGTCTTGTGAGTTTTTCTCTTTGTTTTATTTTGATTTTGTACAATGCCTCTGACAAGTTATTGGAAGATGCACAAATGACTTTAAGTCATTTTCCTTACGCCAAACCATTTCTCCAGAATATATATTCTTTCAACTTCTTGTTTGCAGTATAATTCTGTGTATCAGTGTTTCATGATGTAATAAGGGGAAATGGGATGGGAGTACCTTGCATTATTTGGAAGATAACCCCCAAGTCTGCAGTCTTATGCATTACAGTCACTCTGGATGATTTCAGTATCCCAAAGCTTGACATGTTTCTAGTTAATTAAGCAGAGAGTAAACTGTCCCCCACCTTGTCAGAAGATGGGTAGACAGATTGATATAATGAGGCCAGGAAAGTATTTTCAAGATTTAATGGAATTGTATACTTTCACTCAATCCCACTCTATTCAGAACAGTCTGCTCTCCTATATAACTTCAAATTTCAGAGGTACTAATGTCTCCAATTCCAAAGCATTTTCATGCCTCTAAAGCAAATTTATTGCTTCTCATTGTCTCTGTTCTAAAGCAATCAAACTTAATCCTTTAATGACATTTCAAGTCTGTTACCACACCTCTTATTATTTTACAAATATCACAATTTTGTTGATGCTGCCCATACGGTAACCCTTGCAGTATTCTTCTGTTCTTTATAGATTTATACTTTCTCTCTTTACTATATCACTGCGATTTATGAAGTGTTTCAAATATAAGCAAGCTAAACACTTGCATTCACACCAGGTTGGATATTATATTGCATGCCCTAAACTCCACAGGTTAAAATCTCAACCCCAATGTGACGGTATTTGGAGACAGGGATTTTAGGGAGGTAATTATTACTAAATGAGCTCATCAGGGCTGAGTCTTATCCAACAGGCCCTCCTGTCCTTAAAAGTACAACAGGAAGTGACAACAGGAGTTTATGCAGATGGAAAGAGACCATAAAGGATAAAGTGGGAGGGTGGCTATGCACAAGCAAGTTGAGAACACATAATCTTCTGTGTCTAGTTCTTATTTATGGATCTTTGACAAGATAGTCCTAAAATGTGTGGTTGAACTTTCCTAAATTCTTCACACAGTCATGTCCTTCAGATGTCGTTCTCTATTCCCAGGGCTCTGTGAAACAGTGGGTTAGGATTCACTTTCTGAGATTGTTAGGTTCCTCCCCTGTCTCTCTTTCAGTTATGGGATTCAGACCCATCTATTCTCATACTTCACATCTTGTACTTTTTTGCCTGAAAGTTATTCATTACCTTTCTCTGTTAACTTGTGTCACCTAAAATAGAAGCAGAAAGGTAATTAATTTAGAGGTTGTGAACTCAAAGTGTATATTCTGAATTTTTTGGGGGTGGGATTTTGGGGATTGAACTCAGGGGCACTCAACCACTGAGTCACAGACCCAGCCCAATTTTATATTTATTTAGAGACAGAGTCTCACTGAGTGGCTTACTGCCTCACTTTTGCTGAGACTGGCTTTCAACTCACTATCTCCTGCCTCAGCCTCCTGAGCCTCTGGGATTACCGGTGTGCACCACCAGTACACTATATTCTGAATTTATTCTAGAGGTACCATGTTTTTTTTATCTGCTATTTTGGTCTACACAAGTTTTTTAACCAAGTTTTAAAATTATAGATTTTGGTAATTCCTTGAAAAATTAGTAGATATGAAAATACTAAATTATTTAAAATGCTAATAGAGATAAGTAGTACTGCATACTTTTATGTGGACTGTGTTTCCTTCACACATTTAATTTTTATACTCATCGTAACTCTGTCTTTCATATATCCCTATGTCATCCTTACACCTTTCTAGCTCACAAAATGTTTGTTATTTTTTTTTTTTAATGATGTAGTAGGTTTACTTTGAATAGTTATACGGGTTAAGCACTAAAGAACCTAGGTGATGAAATTCACATAGGTTGTTAAGTGGATGTAACTGTCTCTGGATAACTAGTTCAGTGTCTGAACAACTAAGTTCAGTGTCCTTGGAACTGGTTTCCTCTCAAATTCGGCTTTTTCCCTTGAAGCACATTTATAAAGTAAAGAGATATAAAATTCTATTTGCCTTCTTGGAAATAGGAAAAAGTATCAGGATGAGAAAACACAAATAAATATTTCAATATATTATCCTGACACAGTAGCATATAGCAAAAGACATAATATATTATCCATGAGAAAAGATGTTTAACAATAAACACTGCAAGAGACTAAAATGTTTATGCAGCAGTTTTGAAATTATATAGACAAGGAAGTACTCTTCTATGGAGTGACTGCTTTTGTCCCCTAGAAATTCATATATTGAAACCCTAATCCCCAATGTGATGGTATTAAGATGCAGGTCATGTGTGAGGTAATTAGGTTGTAAGTGTGGAACTCTCATGAATGGGGACTAGTACCTTATAAAGAGCCTCCAGAGAATTCTCTAACTCACCTTCCATCATATAAAGACACAGGGAAAGTTGGCTGTCTCCATCACAGAAGAAGCCCTCATCAAACCTGATTATGTTTGAAATGTGAATTAGATCTCCTGATCTTTGATTCTCAGACTCCAAAACTGTGAAAAATAAATTATAAATTTCTGTTGTTCAGAAGCCACCCAGAATGTGATGTTTTCTTATGGCAGCCAAAGCTGACAACCAGAAAAAGAGAAAACCATTGAAAACTTACCATTGCCTGTGGGGTAAAGAAGCACAAACTGGGAGGTCAGACTTCTATCCTTAATCTTTCTCAGACATACCACCCTGATATGTCATAATAGGGATTAAACCAAGTAACTATTAATATCATCTTTTATGTCTAGATTCTTTGATTATAATATGTATTACAGACTCTCCAATTCCAAACTCCCAGAGAATATAACATTGACTAGGGAAGGCTCTTTTATGGTTGTTTTTAAGAGAAGCATTCAGCAAAATGATGTTTGTGCTCAGAGCAGTGTTATACTGACTTATTTTGCTTGTATTCTCATTTATGATACAGGAGGTTTGATATGATATTTTTATTTTTCTGGAAGCCACTGCAGATTTGATTTCCCTTTAAGCAGTAGACTAATCACATTCTCTCCTTTACCCCACAACTTCAACAGATTGAGAGTTTTAATGGGGGAAAACATTCAGTGCAGGTAGGGAAAGCCAGGAGGCACCAAGAAAAGAGCTCTAAATTTAGTAAGTAAGAGAACTATAAGATTGGTTTGAGTTCTACTGTTTGACTTCCAGGGAAAAATTCAATTCTATATTCTCATTTTTTCAGATATCCTTTCCTATCATTCCTCCAGTCTTGCTCCATTTCCATTCATTCTAGTCATTTCAATACTCAAGGGGCCCAAAACAGGGACTCTCTACCTTCCTTTTATCTAAAATTCTCTTCTTCAGATTAATTATTTTTATGTAACAGATTCAATATACATCTTTTAAGGAACTACATTTCTAAGAGTTTTCAGAAGTGTACTAAAACTTTAATCTTCCAACATATTGAAACACAATTTCATGAAATGTGTTTGGCTAACACCATTCAATTCTTCCATACTGCATGAGTGTCCATTAGAAAATCCAGAGTAACAGACAGCAAAGAGAAAAAAAGAACAAGCACTATGAAACACAAGGTTAACTGAGATAAAATATTGGCAGAAAAGGCATATTATTTTTACGATATCTCAGTAATGTCTCTGTCTTTGTACTCCCTGTTCTAGTAGAACTAAGAGAAATGAAATGGGTTGTATCAGAGATGCCATTCAAGAACGACAGTTTCAAAACCAGAGGCTCTTTTAACTCAGAACTTCTTCCCTATAAACAAAATGAAAGTTCAATGTGCACAATTTTTTCTACTACCACTGCTATATTCCTCACAAATTAGAAAATTTATTTCAAAGATTAATGAGTCTACTCTTGATTTGCTATTTCAGTATTTTTTCTTTAATTTGAATCTTTCATTCCAAGTGGAGTGTAATAACATACAATTCTTTGGAAATGCTAATTGATTATCATTCAATAGAAAAGCAAAAAACACAAAAAGAATTTAATAGGCACTGTGTGTTCTGTGCTAATCAGTTTTTTTTTTCCTAGTAGGTCTCATGCTGTTGCTTTTAAAATCTTTTTCACCCTACTTCTCAAAACTAAAATATTTTCCTCTCACTATTCTTTTTTCTCATTCTATGTAATTGATATTCATTTTATGTTGCCTTGTTTACAATTCTCAATATTTCCAGGAAGCTGTTCATGAATGTCAAGGCTCACTGTGCTAATTGTGTCTTGTTCTTAACTGTTACACTGTGCATATTCTATACTGCTTGACAAAGACACCCTGTATTGTAGAAAATCCCAGAAGAGAAGCTTTGGTACATGGTTCAAATTTCTGCTCCACCATTTAAAATGTCAGAGGCTATATTTTTCTGTTTCTAAATGAATTGAAAAATTCTCCTATCTCAAGGCTATATTAAAAGGTGAATAAAAAAACATACTATTTCACAACAGTTTAAGTGTACATGGTATCTTTATAAATACTATGGAATCTATGAGAATAGTGGTAAAGTTTCTGAAACTTTCTGTATGGTTTGGACTAAATTTCTCAATAAGCATATATTGGTTTGTTTGATCCAAAATAAAAATGTTTAAAACACTTCTCAATATCTATTAATAATCAGTATAGCTTTTTTCCTAGTGCATATAATAAATGAATAGACACTGATAGCTATTGTATAAAGCTACATACTACAATTTTTCCCTCTACTCTTCTTTTAGAAATTCCTGACCTTTATAAAAATCAGGAGAGAAATATGCAAAATGTTAATCATTGCGCTTTCTATACATTATCATTTCTTTCTATTTGCCTCATGGTTTGGGAAGGTGGGTTAAGAATATTTGAGGAGAAATATCTATGTCAAGACCATAGTGTGCATGTGTGTGTGTGTGTGTGTGTGTGTGTATTTAAAAAAATTTAAAAATGGTCTTAACAATCCTTAGCAAGAAGAGCGAAGCAGGGGGTTTCACAATACCAGAACTTCAACTATACTACAGAGCAATAGTAACAAAAACAGCATGGTATTGGTACCAAAATAGACAGGTAGATCAATGGTACAGAATAGAGGACACAGAGATAAACCCAAATAAATACAGGTATCTCATATTTGACAAAGGAGGCAAAAACATGCAATGGAGAAAAGACAGCCTCTTCAACAAATGGAGCTGGGAAAACTGGAAATCCATATGCAGCAAAATGAAACTAAACCCATATCTCTCACCCTGTACAAAACTCAACTCAAAGTGGATCAAGGACCTAGAAATCAGACCAGAGACTCTGCACCTAATAGAAGAGAAAATAGGTCCAAATCTTCATCATGTTGGACTAGGACCAGATTTCCTTAACATGACTCCCAAAGCGCAAGAAATAAA
>JAJEJO010000194.1:661154-703501 GCA_020662805.1 Glaucomys volans | reverse complement strand
AAAAAAAAAAAAAAAAAAAAAAAAAAAAAAAAAAAAACCCAAAAAACTGGATCATCACAAATTGTGTCTTTCAAAGCTTTTTTGAATTGAAGCATTAACTTCTCTCTTGCTATAAAAGTTCCATATGGCATCTTCTTTCAATATAGAGTTGTTTTGTAAACACTGAAAAAAAAATGGTATAGACATATGTCAATGATTGTAGTTAAATCTTTTGGCTAAATTGCCCAAGTTTCTACATCTGCATTTGCTGGTTCATCTTGAACTTTCATGTTATAGAGATTATCTGTTTTCTTAAACCTCATGAACCAACATCTACTAGCTTCAAACCCTTCTTCTGCAGCGTCCTCCCCTCTATTGGCCTTCATAGAATTGAAGCAAGTTAGGTTTCTGCTATGGATTAGGCTTTATTTTAAGGAAATGCTGAGGCTGCTTTCATCTCTTCTCCAGAGCACTGAAACTTTCCCCATGTGAGGCATAGGTAATTTTGTTCTTGCATCCTGTGTGTTCTAGGGAATAGTACTTTAAAGAACTTCACAGACTATTCCTTTGTACTCACAATTTGGCTAACTGATTGATGCAAGATGCCTAGCTTTCAGCCTATCCAGACTTTCAACATATTTTCCTAACTAAGTTTACTCATTTCCAGCTTTTGACTTAAAGTGAGAGATGTGTGAATCTCACTTGAGAGACTTGCAGTGTTTTGCTTTGTGGAACATCAAAACAATTGCAATAGTAAATTCAAGCACAGCATGAGCAAGCAGGGATTTGTGAGCATAGTAGAAGTTGGTAGATAAAAAATTACTAAAAGGAAACATTAAGAGTAAAAGAGATCTTGGCTAAAGAAGTCTAACAGGCTTCATGCAAGAGATAATTCAGGGTAATCAGGTATCACCTGAGGGATGCCAAGGGCGATCAGATGTGAAGTGTTCTCACTACACTGACTTGGTAGTAGCAGAGGACATTGAGGGTTATTAATTGACATAATTTCAACATTTTCGTGTCCTAAGGAATAGGAAGACCTAGGGGAATGAAAGAGAGAGGTCACTCAGAACACACACATTTATGGATTAAATGTGCAGTTTTTCAGTTTGTGGAACATCAAAATAATTGCAGTAGTAAATTCAAAGATTACTTATTACAGATCAACCAGAGTGCAACACAGTTCTGTTAAAAAATTGTGCTTTTAGGATCACTTGATGCAGGATTGCCAAATACTTTTAATTTGTAAAAGTTCTACATCTGAAAAGTGCAATAAAATGAAGCATGATAAAATGAGGTATACCAGTATCTTGAAATATATCATTGAGAGCGCTTCAACATACAAAGTTGGGAAAGAAACAATTCAGTTCATAGACTGACCTTTAGACATTTTACTTAACAGCATGCATATTTAGATAATATGAGACTGAAAGCAAAAAAAGTGTGAGGCTATTTAAAATGTATGATAGTGAATGAATCCTAATTTTAAATGTACATAAGTTCTAATTTTTCTGTAAAGATTAAGGCATCAGACAATCTTAGTTTGCCTTTGGATATCTGTGCTTAGATTTACATTTTCTTATAACATTAGGTAGAAACTGTTTTTGCTATAGTCACAAAAACTAAGAAAGTTGTTGGCATAATCTTATTGTAATTAAATTCCCATTTATAGAAATTTAAGTGTTTGAACTGAAAGTGTTCTATTTCCATAAAACCTCAATATGCAGAATCTTATTATCCATGTTACTACTCAAATGTTAAAACACTCAGACTGTGAAAACACAGTTATATAGTCAATTTCCATTTAAGCAAAGAGCTTTAATAGAGGCATCAAATGTGCTATTTACTGCATTAGTACTTTTGCTTGTCTTCTTGAAAGAAAGCTTTTACCTTCCTTTTATGACCATATTAAAGACAATTATAGAAAGGCTCACTCAAATTTTAGATCAAAATTCTGTGTAATAAGTCAATTATCCAGTCAAGTTGTTCTTTGGAATGAAGGTACTGTTTATGATGCATTAAAAAGGAACTTTATGTCAATTTTAGAAACTTCAAGGTCTCCATCACAGTAAGGTGGTCATACATGTATCATTGGGCCTCCAGAAGCATCTACTTCCTCTTCCATTTTCTTTACCTGCATATCATTTGTGTCAATATCTTCAGGAAAAAGGGAACTATCAATTTAAAGCCACCAAATAAATAATTCTTTGAATTTTTTGCATGGTTAGGATAGAGAACATATCATTATTCTTTTAAATAAGGTATAATTTTTAATTTCTGATTAATAAGATTACTCTTTAGCATTTTATTTGTGTATGTGGGAGTGACAAAATTACTTGGATGAAGCTGCATTCTTCCTTTTATACTTAATATTCACAGAGAGAGAGAGAGAGAGAGAGAGAAGGACAGAGACAGAGGGAAAGGGAAGGAGTAGCAAAGGGAGAGAGAAAGAGCACAAGAGAAAAATACATGCATTTCTTGATGTTTAAGTTATGATTTTCATTTTTGAGAAAACCAAGATGATCTGACTCTTTCTTGTTAGGATCTCATCACTTGATAGGAGCAACAAAGATGTAGGCCGGAAACTGTTAAACTTTTGGTTGTTTATGAGTTTATCTACAAAAAGAAAATAATACTATGCTTTAGTAGCAAAAAGAAGGGCATGGGAAACAATTCCCCAAATATTAGAAAGGAAAGTCAGAAAGGAATTCACAGTGGAGATGGTTGAGTAGAAAACAATTGAAAAAGAGCACTGTCCTTTATCTCAGTTAGGAGAAGATAACTTCTGACTGCTTGGAATTTCTCAATTACAGAAATGTTTTTGTCATTCATGGTGAGCTCCTGGATGATATAAAGGAAAAGTTATTCCATAATACTTTTAAAAATGATGTAAAGATGCCTGTTTTTCAGGATCATGGTGATGGATATAGACACCAACAGCAATGGGATTTTGCAGTGGACATGAGGTATTGGTCTAAACACTGAACACAGCAGGGGCAAGTGGGAATTTATGAATAAGGAGTGCAGTAGAAGCTGGGAGATGAAGAAGTATTAAGATGAAGCATTAAGAGTGAAAGAGATTTTAGCTAATGTAGCCTAACAGGCTTTATGCTAGAGACAAGCCAGAGTAATCAGGTATCACCTGAGGGATACCAAGTGTTATCAGATGTGGAGGGGGTGATTCTCGCTACTCCTGACTTAGCAGAGTTTATTACTAAAACTGAATTTTATAAGGAAGTACTTCAATGAACCTAGAAGAAGTTTCAGTAGCCTGACTGAAATCAGTTACATGAAAAATTTTTGTCAGTTATACCTGATTATTAATTACAATCCCATTACAATTATTACAATCCCATCTTATTAAGTATGATGGACAAATAGAATTATATATATATGTGGTCTAAAAAGTGATGTTTTCATATACACATGAAAACATGTGTACATATACATATACACACATCACAAAAGGGCTATTACAATTATATTAGGACATCTGTCACCTCACATAGCTACCATTTTGCACATGTATGTGTATGAGTAGGTTGAATAGCTAAAGCTCCTTTCCTCAAAACTTTGAAGTACGCATTATCTTTCATGCGGGGAGGTACCTTGGATTGAACTCAGGGGCACTTAACCACTGAACCACATCCCCAGCCCTATTTCTTATTTTATTTACAGGTAGGGTCTCACTGAGTTGCTTAGTGCCTCACTTTTGCTGAGGCTGGCTTTGAAATAGTGATCATCCTGCCTCAGCCACCCAAGCGGCTGGGATTACAGGTGTGTGCCATCATACCCAGATTCTAGTATGCATTATTATTAACTATAATTATCATGCTCTATTGCTATATTTTCTCCAGAACGTATTCATCTTATAAATAAAATTTTGTCATGTCTGATTGTTGAAGCTAAAGTGTTGTCTAAGTATCGGGACTCGCTGTGCCAAAAAGAAAATCCATGTGATTGAAGAGTTGGATTTTGATCAACCACTTGGTCAATGATTCAATCAACTGTCTTTAATGTAATAAACCCCCATATGAACTAAGGAATAAAAACTCAGGTAAGTTTTCTCGATTGACAATATCTGGTGCATATTGTCCCACAGATAATGGGAGGATAATGTGCTCCTAAGGACATTGAAGCTTCTCATTTTTACCTCTAAAATTGTGCCCTCTTCCTCTGAGTATGGTTTGGATCTACATCCCTTTGCTATAACAAATTATGACTGTAAGTATAGATAGACTTTTGAGTTCTTTGAGCTGTTATAGTGAATTACTGAACTTTAGAGTAGCTATGGGACTAACCCTTGAATTTTTTGCCAGATGATCTGCAATACAGATGTTTTGGGGAACCTCTGAATGATATCTTTAGTAAGAACACTTTTGTGATGACTATTGCCTCGGATTGTGAAATTTGCTCTACTGCCAACGTTGTCATCTAAATTTGAATTGATAATACCTTGGATTTGGGCAGCTATATGGCTATTCACATGGAGAATGGGAACCCTCACATAGTAAAATTCACTCTAATCTACCAAGCCTTTAGATTGTTGGTGGCAAGGCAGGCACTTTGAGCATCAAGTTTGTACTTGATTATTATTTCTCTCTTCATATCCATTTAAATTCTCATTTGAGTGACATGGAATTTTTAATGAAAATTAAAAGAGCTATTTCAATGGAAGCTATATTAGGCACCTGGGTCATGAATATCACTGTTTTGAGACTATCTGGGACAAATAAATTGGCTTAATTCATTCATTTTAACCTTCTTCTGCTATGCATTTTTGAACTTACAGAAGTAAAACTAGATTTATGACTCCCTTGAAACTCTGAGTGGGAATACAGTTTTGAACATAAACTTGCAGTTCTTAATTTGGAAAAGAATCTAATGAATAGAGAAGACGGGATGACCCATTGTCAGGAATTAAGCATATCAGTGTTACCAGAAGTGGTAGTTGTCTGTCCTGTTTTTCAAAACATACAAAATAGTATGACTCTTGGAGCTAGCCTCCACAGTAATAACGTGTGCTTCCCACAGGTACCATCTTGATCTTATCTATGGTATATGATAAGTATATGATAAGAATATACTTCTGAACAAACTTCTGGAAGTCATTCCTGGGAGCTATCTATAGGGTCTATCAGATTAGGCTAAATGAGTGTACAAGTCAATATTAACCTACTACATCTAGTTATTTATACTCACTAACAAAATCGTGACTGAGAAACTATGATAATTTAAGAGAAAAGCAAAGGGAAGTGACAAAATACTTAGAACAATAAATTCACCTCAGAACTTACTAGAAACGCAAAATGTCAGAATCTACATTTTTATTAAAATGTAGATTTTGTGGATCTCTGTGTATGTGTGTGGGTTCGGACAGTTTGTTTAGTTTTGATCAGAGAAAGAGATAAATAATAAATGCAGTGGTAACTCTGAGGAGGCAATACAACAAGAGGATTATTACAAAGTGGTTGGGACAGATTTCTGTTTCTTTAAATAAGTTGATCAGGGCAGAGAAGGTCAGACCCTGAGAGGGCCTAACATTTGAACTGAGACTGGGATGGTGGTCAGACCTGAGAAGTTCTGGAGAATATTTCAGACAAGGTCTGTCAACCACAAGGTTCTGAGAGGGGAATGGTTTGACATGTTCAGAGAAGAGAAAAGCTGTTGTGACCTGAATACAATGAGTAAAGAGAAAAAGAAAAGGTCAGGAAAGGTAAGCATGCTATTGAAAGGTGGGTCTGTGTCCAACATGAAAAAGGAACTTTGATTTATACTTAATGCAGTTGGAAGAACTCTTAGTGGATTTTAATCAACCAAGTAATATGATGTGGTTTAATTTTTTAAAGAACAAATTGCAGAGAATAGCTCATGGGGGAAATAAATGGAAGCCACGGGTATATTCCATTACACAGGCAAGTGATAAATTCAGCTTGGACTATAGCAGCAGGAGGGTTGAGTAGAACTGGAAATATTCAATATGTTGTACAGTATTTCACTAGGTCGTGGTAATGGCTTGGGTCTGAGAGGTGAAGGAAAGTGAGGACTGAAGCACGACTCTGAGTTTTAGAGTTCAGCCAAATGCCAGGATGGTTCTAATATGGTAGACTTATTAAGAACTCCATATTTGCACACTTAAAAATAGATTATCTCTCAGCTATATAACTAAAGATAGCTAATGAGACAGTTGTAATGAAGCAAAATTTCAAAGAAGGAATCACAACCATAGCTCATGTTCACTCAAACTTCAGTGTCCAGAGTTTTTATTGGAATTTTACTATGAAAGTATCATTAATGTGATCATTATCTACATCAACCATGTGATTGAACTCCACCTCTAGTCATCTGCCCTCCCAGGAATTTGGGCTGATATCACATTGGCCAAAACTCCAATCCTCTATTTAAATAGTTGGTCTTTCTGTTGTAGACAGCACTATCCAGAGATCATTTTGATTTCATAAACTATCTAAAGACCCACATGAGTCCTCTTCTTAACTTTAAACTTTTAAGTTTAATCCCAGAGGCTCACCATGAATAACAAAGTTACTTCTATCACTTTATATATTCCAAGCACTTAGATCTTACTTTCCAAACACTAGGGACAAAAGCCACCAAATTATTTATTCCAAGGATTTAATACTTACTTTTAAAAAATCAAGAGTAAATATGAGCCCAAAATTTTTTAACCTGTATCCATTTTTTTAAATCATTTTTTATTTTTACAAACTGCATTTTGATTCACTATACACAGATGGAATGCATCTTTTTGTTTCCAGGGTTAGCTGCTAGGCAGGAACTTTCAGGGATAATCAGCTGTGTTTATGTGGAAAGAGACTGCTGCCCCTTTAAATGACTCCTAATAAGGCCTTACAAATACACACACACACACACACACACACACACACAAAACAACAACAATAAAAAAACCCACAGCAAAACCACTGATTCTGTCTGACTCACTCTTCTAGTTCCTGGAGTAAACTTTGCTTATTGGAATCTCATTTGGAAGGTTAAATTCTCTTGTGTTTCACCTGTCAAAAATTTTTGATCATGTGAAGCAAGATCTCAACCTGAGCTTATGACACAGGAATGTGGCAATCTGTACATGAGATGACAATATAACAAATCTTTCCAATGTGAATAGATGTGTTTTCCCTCAAAATGTCTTTTGTTTTATTTGGGGAGACCCTGCTTTGTGAGTTATCCTCAGTGCTCTCTTTACGTGGACAGTTAATAAACGTCTCTTGATGTTTTTATATCCTTTGCTTAGTGACTTTGCACTCATCAATGGGTGAGCCTATTATGTTTGGTTACATGGAGATACAATTAAAATGTTGTGATCCTTTTTGGAAATAAATTTTAAAAGAACTAATTTTACTGAGCAGGAAATCAATTTGCCCTTTCGTTCTTTGTGATTTCTCTTCCTTCTCCCTTTAATATTAGAACTCTAACAACCATCTTGGCTCATGACTTAACCTTGAGGATGACAGCCACACTCTGGATGCTCTTGGTAAACGGTGGCTCAGGAGCTAAACCCAATTCACCACCTGTGTTTGTACATAGAACTTTACTGAAATGTAGTCATACGTCATGTCCACAGTATCTAAGACTACTTTTGTGCTACAAAGAATAGGTGACTCTTTTGTGACAGAAGTTTAGTAGTTGTGATAGAATCTGTATGACCTGCAAACACCATATCTGGCCTCCTAAGTTTTCCTAAACTGACTGAGAATACAGAACTGAAAGGAGAAGGATCTATATTCCTTGTAAATTATGAAAATTGTATAACAAGATCCGATTACTTATCTCCAGGATTCTTTTCAACAATATAAAGCAAAATGTATTTGGACCTCATCTTTACCAGTAAATCTAGTATTTAGTAGATCCGATGCCTAATATCTTAAAGTTCTTCATATTAAAAATTAATACATTTCAATGTTTACCATGTTAGTATTTTTCCATATGTCATTTATTTTATTCTTAGTGAGGTTTTAAAAACTTTTAAAAAATTATGTCAAAGTCTCATTTTGTTAGCACCCATTAGAAAAGTGCTAATTAGAAGGAGAAAATGTTACAGAAAAAATTTTACGGCAACTATTAATATCCTTCCTCTTCCTCCGACATCATTTTCTTGATTTTCAATAAGCCAATATTTGCTGGGATCCAAAAGTATTTTGAGAATATAGTCATTACTGTAAATACCCCACAGCAAGATATAAATTCTACTAATTACCATATGTCAAGTTTTCAATCTTCCCACTTGGTTACAAGTTACCAATTTATTTTTCTGTGCTAATGCTAGATATATTTTTATAAATGTACTATGCCTTCATGGAATAGAATATTTAGAATAGAGTTGACTGAGTTTTTAACATTTTTTTCTAAAATATTATTAACATCTGGGATGGATCTTCACTGATATTGAACAAATGGTACATTAAGTTTTAGCATTATTATATCTTACTGTAGCTCAAATAACATTCCAATCTACACTAGGCAAATGCTATGGTTACAAGAATTTGCAATAGTAACTCAGTATAGTTCCATAATTACACATTTATTTAACCAATTAAGCATAAAAATGGCATTATTGTCAGAGGTATGATATATGACCTGAACATAATTTAGTTAATGAGGAACAAGAAATGCCTGCTAAGTAGGGCAGGTATTCTGTTAGCAAAGACTGCTAATTACCTCTGACATATGTCAGATTGAATGGTCTCATGCTAAAAAAAAAAATGCTGAGTGGAGAAATCATGTTGAAAATAAGACTTATTTTTATTCATAAAGTATTTGTAAACATTTAACTCTAGGAAGTTAAAAAAAAGTTTGCTACAGACAGCAGTAGCAGACATTGTGCAAATTGTCCTGTGTATTCCAGGCAATGATAAATAACTGCTGCCATTTCAGGTTTTTGTCTGTTATGAAGTTCTAGAGAAAAATCTTTACTCCCAATTTCTAATTATCCTGATTCCCAGATGCATCCACCCACAAAAATCCCTTGGCTTAAGTTGAAGCCAAGTCTTAACTCATAAAATCCCTTGAACTCCCTCAACTCTTTCTTCTTTCTTATAAATAAAAGACAATCAACATTTTACCTGAGGATGAGAAAAATGTTGAGGTAACATATTTTTCGAATGCCTGTTGGATTTCGGCGAAGTTCCTATTGCTAGTTGTTTTAGTCAGCTTTTTGCTGTTGCAACCATAAGACCTGACAAGAACAATTACAGGAGGAAAAGTTTGTTTAGGGGTTTACAGTTTCAGAGGTGTTACTCTATAAACTGCCACCTCCATTCCCTGCAGCCTGAGGCAAGGCTGAACATCATGATGTAAGAGTGTGGTGGGGGAAAGTGGCTTCAGACATGGCCACCATGTAGCAGAGAGACTCCACTTGCCAGACATAAAATATATACCTCAAAGGCAAGCTTCCTGGTGACCCACCTCTTCTAGCCACACCCTACCTGCCTTCAGTTACTACTCAGTTAATCCCTATCAGGGGATTAATGCACTGATTGGGTTAAGGCTCTCATGACCCAATCATTGCACCTCTAACCCTTCTTGATTTGTTTCACACATGAGCTTATGGGGAACACCTAATATCCAAACCATAACACTAGCTGACAAATAATCAATGGAAACTTAGGTAAGTCCAGAAAATGTGAGGTGAGTGTATGAATGGTGCTTCTTCTACAAAACACCAGGTAATTGAAAGGAAATTCAAAAAATATAAGATATTGGTCTTTATTGAGAACAAGTAAAAAAGAAAATCTAATGACTCAGCTTGAGCTCACTTAAATTATTCAGGAAAAATTTTAGAGCTTAAATTTGTGATTCTAATAAACATGCAATATAGCATATGGAAATGGTCTATCTGATATATCAAATGTGAAATTTTTGTTTTACAAAATCTTTTATGTGTAATTTATAAATATGATCTTTTTTTTTTTTTTTTTTTTGGTATGTGGACATCTCCTTAAATTCTGCACCATAAGCACAATAACTGGTTTCACTCTTGGTAAGGGTAGTGATTATTCTTGAAGTAGAATGAAGGGGACATTTGGGCCATTGTCAATGTTCTGTGTGTTCTATATGGATGCTGACTGCTCCCAGGTATTGGGTTGATTGCTTCCTAAAACTTTAACACCCCACACATATATGATTGCTGTACTTTTCATATGCAAATGAAGGATCATTGCTCAACAAATAATTTTATAGTAAATTACTAGGTATGTTTTCAGTGGAAATGATAGCCTTATTGCAGTGACTTATCACCCTTGAATGTAAGCATCATTTTGCTCTTGTTTTTACTTTCTTGGTTTTTTAGCTTTTTAAATTTTCTTTGTTGGTACTTTAAAGTAATATATAAGAGTGGGATTCATTATGCCATATTATACATGCATATAGCATAATTTGATTAATTGTTTTCCCTAGTACTTTCCCTTTTTCTCATTTTCCCCTCCCTGAATTACTAACTGTACCTTACTGATTTTCCTCATCTTATTATTTTTATTAGTGCATTATAATTATATAAATACAAGACTCATTGTGTTATAATCCTACACAGACATAGAAGCATCATTTGGTATACTTCATTTCCAAGTATTTCCCCATTCACCCTCTCTTTTATTCCCACCCTATGTTCTATTGGTCACCATTCCATTTTTGTAAGATATTTTTTTCCTTTTTAAAAGGTATTTGTACTTATCTCTCTCATATGAGCTTCCACATATGAGAGAAAACATTTGATCCTTGACTTTCTTAATAAATATGTCTGTTAATAAATAAAATCCTTTGTGAAGAAAGCAACATAGCATAAAATAGCAATTACGGTATCACACAGTTTTTATATCCACTAAATTGAATATTGGTCAATTTAAATAACTTCTTCATAAATTGCTTTATGTATTAAAATTATTATTGATCCCATCAATTTATTACATAAACTTAATGGCACTTACTATTTACATGGCATAATCTTTTCTGCATCCTTTAATATACCTCTTCTCACCAATGTGCAAAATGACAGCAATTTTTCTTAAGCTAATATTCAATTTATAGAATATATGGTATGGGTTGAACAGGAATTGACATAATTTTCAACCTCTTAATGATTTAGCTAAATACTGTTAACTATTATTGAAATATTAAATATAAATATTACATTAAAAATTTAGAAAATAATTTTCTGCTTGTCTCTTTGTAATTAATTCTTCATCCTACAAGTAAAATTCTTAGTCAAAAAGAAATTCGAATTTTTTTTATTTCTTGTCTTATTTTACATAAGCTGGAAATATCAAAGATTTAATACTTTGCAATGCAATTTTATTTTGGTGTATGCAGTTACTCTTATGTACTAAAACTTCAAATCGTTTATAATTAAGTTTTATTTTATGAAAAAGGTAGTGTGCTTATCTGGCAAGTAATAAAGTCAGAAAACTCTGGTCGCTTGTATAGAAAAGATCTTCCATTCAATATGCCTTTTCCTTGTGATACATTAAGAAAACTGAGTTCTGAATTCTTTCCATTTGCTATTTCCCAATCATATTGTATTGAAAACCTATGACTTATGTCTTGGCACTGTTTCCAATTGAGATAAGTTAGATCTTGCTTGCCTGAAAACAAGCTCACTGGTCTTAAATTTTGTTTCATTTCCATGAAGAGTAAATGCATTTTTAAATTATCTCCGTAGTATGGCCATACCCAAACTATTCACATTTATTATTTCTTTTCAACCAGGTCCTTCAGCTAAAGGAACTCAGGGATGTTGAGGTATGCTTTTGCCTATAAGCTGCAGTTTTACATCTGTCCAGAATTCTCTCTACAATTAACCATTTATAATCACACTTAATTTTAAAGATCTTTTGTCTCATTTCTCTTGAAATCATTCATGGCTAGATACTTCATTCTCCAACATCCTATACAAATGCAAATGAGGGTGTTTTACTTAAACATCTGCTTTCATAATACTGAAGAATGAATTGTTTAAGTTCAGTTGTTTCTGTATTTGCTTGAGGTTTGAGACATACTAGGTTTATATCTTAAATATTTTATCATCTCTGGAAGAGAGGAACAGTTCATTATTCTCTTCTATCTCCCATGACTATAGTTTAAAAACAAACAAAACAGTAACAGCAACATTAAAACCAGTGCTTAACTTTAGGAGTTGTATTGCTAATTAAGTGTCCAGGCTACTGTGCATATTCGCCAAGCACTTAACCTAGTGCCTGCCTGACATCCTGTAAGTGTTTTACCGTGACAAACATTATTATTTTCATTACTGTTTCTCTCCTTTTATTTTTTAAACTTCATTTTTCAATATTTCTGGTGAAACAATCCATTTTTAAAAAAGTGCATTTTATTTTTTGCATCTTTCTTCTAGATATTTAAATGTTTAGATTTCTTGAATTCTTTGTTTGTTTCTTTCTTTCTTTCTTTTTTTTTTCTGTACTGGGGATTCGTCCCAGAGGTGCTTTAACACTGAGCTACATCCTCAGCACTTTATTATTTTTTATTTTAAAACAGTGTCTCACGAAGTTGCTTAGGGTCTTGCTAAGTTGCTGAGGCTGGCCTTGAATTTGCCATCCTCCTGCCTCAGTTTCCTTAATTACTGGGATTACAAGTCTGCACCATCACTCCCAGTTTAGATATTCAAATGTTGATATGTTCAAGGACAGTGTTTTTGTCTGCCTTTTTTATACCCTCTCATTCACTTCGTCATTTGCTTACTTCTAAGAAATCATCAATGGAAAGAGACTAGTATCATCACTTCGGTGTTGAAGAGAGGAATTCTAAAGAGAAAAGAGTGTGGGTAAACCTAAGTGTAGATATTTCTAAAAGATGAAGGAAGTTCTAAAAGCCAGGGACATAATATCAGATGAATTCACTTTCTCAATGATGCAAAGACAAAGTCATCACAAACACACACACAAAGTAGGAAATGTTGTACAAGAGAATTCAGAATTTTTAATTTTAAAGATTTTGCCTTATTACTGAACAGACAGGAAGATATCTGACTTGAGATAAAAATAAAAAATGAGCCAGTAGTGCTGCAGCCTTTGTTGAAGTTTTGATCTTTGCATTAAGTATTTATTTGCACTAAATCAAGTATGCATCTGAAAGAGATATAATCTCCATCCTATAGTAACTCAAAATCTAATTTAGCAAGCAAGAACATAAAAGTTATAGATAGGTAGCAAAATCTGATAAGTGCTAATTGACAGAAAATATGTTGGGGACATTAAAAGACTAAATGTTTCTTCTTTCCAACAAAATATAAGCAGATTTCTGAGAGATTAATTTTGTTTAAAGGATATCTTTAAAAATTGTAAAACTTACATACTGGGAAAAATTGAAACCAATTAATTAATTTCCCTTTGCATATTAAGGAGTTTAAAAGCTCATATACATATGTCACACAAATCATGTAGATTTATGAAAATAAACTTCCCGATATTCATTTATTTGAGAATTTGAACTCCACAAGAAGAATCAGGACACATATGCAGGTTACTATAATACAAAACTAAAAGGGATATGCCTTAAAAGTATATATACATTCAAACATGGGAAGACTTATCCCTGACTGTGTTGCTACTCGTATTCAAAGTTTGAGTCTAGGTACCAGGAGGTTATTGATGTTGGCTATTTTCATGGTCTATTTCAAGTTGTCTCTCTAGACAGCTGAGAAACTTCTGTCTCATTCTTATTAAAGATGAAGAAATAATAGAGGATGATGTTTAGACTTCACATACAACTTTCTTTAATATCTATATGTCTTGGATAGGATTCTACCCAAGTACTACTCAGTTTTCTTTTGAAAATGTTGGATTTACTGGGGCTTTGTGATGCTCGATGACAGCAGCTGTTTAGCAGCCACTTACCTTTTTGTGTTTCAAGATGCAGCTTATTTGACTTAGTGGTAGAGTGCTTCCCTAGCACGTGTGAGGCACTGGGTTCAATCCTCAGCACCACATAAAAGTAAACAAATAAAATACAGGTGGTGTGTCCATCTACAACTAAAAATATTTTTTAAAAGATACAGCTTTTTGAAAACGCTACCCTTTCCCAGATGACTGCCTATTAAAACCCACCTGCATCTTTTCTCTAGTGACTCAGATGAGACACTTTTAGTTCCTTCCTTTGAATTTCCATAAGAATTTATGATGTGATCTTTCTCTTACTTTCCTCTGTAAAACCTAACATCTTTTTCTTTTCTTTGAGACTTTCCTCATTCATGAATGTTCTTCCAATTATAGAAGCCTAGATAAAAATCATCTCCTTAATTTTCTGATGCTCTTTGTCTTTCCTAAGTTATTGTCTTACATAATTTCACTTTTCAAAAATTTTAGATGAGATTATGTAAACAGCACTTAGATGCCTGCACCATAATTCATTCAAAATACTCAAATATGCAAATGATATTTGTGAATTTCTAAGAGAAGTAATATTTTACACAGGTGTCTGGTTCTGTGGATAAATGAATGTGATTCACTTCCTGGAATTAGATATAGATGAAATTATGGCTACTTTTAACCAGAAAGTTAGCTCAAATTGATGCCAATTCATATATAAACATTTCCCATAAAGAAGCATAAATCCTTTCTGTAACTTGCTTTCCTAATCTTGTCCCCCTCCTCTGCAGGCATTATGACAATGTCTAACAAAGACAAGATCACTTGGAGTGTGGGAAAACCATGTTATGGTGACAGGTTGGTCAAATATCTGGTCAGATAAGACAAAAAACCCTTCATTAGTAAGTCAGGAATGAAAGACATAAAACCAACCTGAAATCTTGACCTAGAGGTGAATTCCACCAGTTCCAAACTGCAATCTTCCAGATTCTACATTCTTTCATAAGAATAGCAAATTTGTACAGATTTTCAAAGCGTCTACTTAAATTAACTTCACCAAAAAATCATGTTTAAAATTTTGCATAGTATTTATTGAATTGTCTGTGCAGAATTACATGAAACTATATCGATCATTTGTTATCACTTTTAAAGCATACATTTCTGATTAGTCTTTCAAATGCTAACCAAACAGACCTGGAATTTGAATTCTCAATTTCAGTACTTCAATTTTCAACAGCATGTAAGTTGATCCTCAGCTTTAAGTTATATTTAAATAGATGCCACTGTTTCCCAGCAAAGCATTTTTAAAGTAAGTAGTAAGATATCAGACGTCATTATATTTCATGTTTTATTTTGTTTTACATATTGCATAAATGAATTTGGATCTTCCTGAGCTTATCATTATCCATATTGGTTCTTTTATATGTCTGCATAGTCAACATTTTTTCTGCAGACATCTAACAATTTGAGAGATAACATCTAAACTGATGGACTCAGAATGCAGGGTTTATTTCGCTTAGTATTTCATAGGCAATCTCACACTGGCTATCCTTCAGTTTTTGTTGATGGTATCTCTTCTCCATTGACCACTCCTATTTTAAGTATGTGGGAATTATCTGAAGACTTGGTGGAAGTGCAACTGAGGATCTTAGTAAAAAAACTGCATTCTGCATTAAAATGAAAGAAAAAATATGGCACAAAAATGAATCTTAAGAATAAATTTAAATCTAGCCAATTTTTATTTTAAATTGCATATCAAATGCCAGAAATACAGAGACAGGAAGTGTACATCAAAATAATCAGTTTTCTTCTGAAAGACCTAAATGCATTCTCTTTCATAGAGTGCCTGAAAAAAATCAAAGAACAACAATGAAATAAATATTTTTTAAAGTGAGGCATCAGCTCTTAAAACAGACAGTGCTGACATTTTGAGGTGTGAAAGGGAGATTAATTCTGGATAGAGAGACAGAGGATGCTAAGAAAATTTGAAAGCTCTTTTGGCAGATAAATTAAAAAAAAAGAAACTCTTTACCATTTCCTGTTACTGTTCTCTATTTGCAACCTTATCCACACATCTTCTAGCTTTCTTTAGGAAAGCAGACAAATGAGAAACAGCATTTGAATGTGAGTGGTTGAAGTATGATTAGGGCATTTTTTTTTAAAGGAAATGTTTGGAAGAAGATAATTTTCAAAGGCACTATCACAACAAAACTATCAGGAAGGACTCGGCATATATTATTTGTTAAACAGTTGCTTTTGGATTACTCTATATTGCTTTGTTCTGCCCTCCAAACTTTTTTTCTAACTTTCTTTACAACTTTGTTAAGCTTCTGATTTATATAAGCTTCCTGGAATTATGATAGTTGTGGGGGAAGATGACAATCTCGGACATTCATGGGCTGAATAGGGAAAGACAGACACCGGATTTCATTTTTGTCCACTTTTTGATCTAGTGGACAAGTTTATTACCTTTGGAAATCCCATCATTTTAATAACTTTTTCAAATGAAGTTAGTGTCCTAAAACAGATTATTTCTTGTATGCATGTGCACATACCCATACACAGACCAAAACACAGAGTATTTAAAATCCTAACACTAAGTTTTTGTAAGCACTACAAAATATTTTCCGATAAGTAGTAGTTATTGTAAGGAAAAATGAAAACATAGTAAGAAATGATTTTCTTTTTATGTGTTTGTGTTCGTTTTTTGTTCCAAATATTCTTTCCTCCTTCTTTTATTTTTTTATTTTTGGCACTGGGGATTGAACCCAGGGGTCCTTAATCACTGAGTAACATCCCCAGGCCTTTTTTATATCATATTAGAGACAGGGTCTCACTGAGTTGCTTAGGGCCTCACTAAATTGCCGAAGCTAGCTTTGAATTTGCAATCCTCCTGCCTCAGCCTGTTGAATTGCTGGGATTAAAGACATGTGCCACCACACTGGGCTGGCTCTTCCCTTCATCTTTTGACATCATCCAAAATTTTTTATCTGGGGAATTGGCTTCCCCAAATCCAGGTCCTTTCCAACCCCACACTTGGGGTTCTAAGGTATAACACAATATCCAGGACAGCTCAATCTGAGTTCTGTTGTCCTACCTGGCTACTAAATCATGAATGGACCTTAATGGTCCCAAGAGACAATCCAGGATGTTCTTTGGAACTCTTCGAATTATAGATTTGGTAAGATGATTGGAGGTAGGTCAAACCATTGCCAGTGTGCTTGAATATCAAACCAATTTAAAGAAACCAGAAATAATAGTTCAGACAAAGTGACAGAGAGAAAGAATCAGAGACAGAAAAGTATTTAACCTTGATGACACGGTTCAAATGCCCATATCCAGCCACTGGATAGGTTTTTGTCCTAAAACCCCACTTACATGAACTAATAGTTTTCCTTATCTGGTTATATGAATATAAAGAATTCTGTCTCTTGAAAATGAAGGATTCTGGTTCCTCTGAGGGCAGCTACTTGAAAGCCCAAGCCATGACTACCTTTAGGAGGTCTTATTAACTCCAGTTTTAATCACATGCTTTATGCCTCCTGAGCACCAGGACTTTTCCATTTGTATGATGATGTGACAGTTGCCCTGTTTCATTGTAGAACTGTCATCTTTTTCTTGGAATTTTGCCACAATATATTTTACTTAGATGGAAATTGGATCTGTATGATTCTGCTTTCCTATAAAACTCTAAAACTGTGGAATTTTTATTTTTCTTTTCTTTGCAAAATGTACTTTTCAGTTTGAAAAATCCTGCTTCCGTTGCTGTATAAAACTCCACGTAAGTCAGGTTCCACTTTCACAATTAGATCTGTTATAAATTATAAATAACTTCTGTTGTAGGGAAAATGCAGTTAAAAGAAAGCAAAGCTAACCTTTCAGTCTCTTTTGAGATTGTGAGAAATGCATTACTTCAGTAAAACTTAAATAAAAACTGTGCTATCATTAAAATAAATATTTTTGGTGGTTGTTTTTACTGTTCTCTGGTCTTTCATATAGACATTCAAATTCATAACATATTTGGTCCCATGCTTAAAGAAGCTTAACATCATGAAAAATTAATAGAAAGCATTTGCAATTCAAAGAAGAGAATTTTCTGTTGTTTATTTTGTTTTGTTTTTATGCCTTACTTTTATCAAAGGTAATTAGTTGAAGGACAGTGATCTCATTTCAGTGTCTCTGTATTAGGATTGTCTGGAGAAATAGATTCAATAGAATATGTGTGTGTCGTGTGTGTGTGTGTGTGTGTGTGTGTGTGTGTACACGCGCACGTGGTTGTGTGTGACTATATAAACACAAATACACACATATAAGTAATTTATTACGACAATTAGTTGTCATGATTCAGGAGGTTAAAAGTTTCCTGATCTGCTGTTTGCCAGTGGAATACCCAGGAGATACACGGTGTAGAGTTTTAGTCTAAACTCAAACACTTTAGAACCGGGTTAACAAATCACGTTAAGTCTCAGTGTGAGTACACAGAGTAAAGAACCAGAAGCTCCCTTGTCTGTGAGCAGAAGAAAATGGATGGTTCAGTTGAAGAAGGGAAAAAATAACTCATCCTTCCTCTGTTTTTCTTTTCTTCTATTTGGACCATCAATTGATTGAATGTTCTTATCAATGTTGTTGAGTGTTGAGGGTGATTTTTACATCATGTATTATTTCAAATGATAATTTCTTCTGGAAGCACCCTCACAGACACACAGCAGTAATATTATCCAACTATCTGAGCACTCTGAGCTCAGTAAAATCTACACACAAAACTAACCATTGCAGCCTTTCTTGAAAAAAAAAAGGAAAATATGTATGTTCATCCCTTTCTAGAAGAGGGAAAGACATATGCATTTGATTTGTTGTATTTCGTCACTTACCCTACTTCTACTTTTTTATAATTACTTAATTACCAAACATTATGATGAAATTATGTTAAATGTTTCTGTCTGCCCTTAGTTTAAGAGTTACTGTGTATATCCATTCTGTAGACACGACCATAAACATAATGGACAGTTTTTGCTTCAAGTCTCTGTAAGCCCTGATGTCAGTGACTGACCTGCTTAACAGAAAGGTCATTATCACTTCTACTGCAGTGATGGTGGGTTAGCTTTCTCTATGAGTGGTAGCTAAGTGAATGAGCAGCATGCTGTGACCTAGGATGTGTGACTGAGGGAAATAAGCAATACCCTATCATCTATGACTTTCCAGGGAAAGACCTGTTGGAGGTGTCCATGAATTCACTGGAGGCCCAGGTGAGCATCAGACACTGCTAACCCTCCCATGAATGGTGGGCTGACCATGAAAAAGGTGAGATGGACTGTTAAAATCCAAGATGTATAAGAACCTGCTCTATGCAAAGGATTCTGGGACAGATTAAAGGGTCCCCTACCCTATGCAGAGATTCTATAGTTTAGGATCTGAAGATGAGGTTCATCTTCAGAGACCATTGCCTACAACTGCTGTATACATAATTGTCCATAGGTAACATTTTAAATCTTTGGCTGGAGACACATTTAGACATCACCTATGTCACGGGTTACCTGCTTGATGAGACAAACAATATTCTCTTAGTATACAGGGGCAATGTTGGTGTCTACTATGCTCCCTGCACATAGGAGCAGGTCATTCACTGTCAACTCCAACAGTAATATAGAACTGAGAAGCTGACAAGGTTGATCCTGCTGCCATCTCAGGGAAGATTGTCCATACACATATAGAGGAGATTTTCACCAACATCCAAATACATGAGTTCTTCAAGAAGGCCCCAGTTTAGATATCAATTGGCAGCTTCAAGGGTAGTAGAATAACCATGGTGGAATACTGAGTAGGTCATGGAGGTATGGACTGAAGAATTGCCTTGGCAGTGCATCATGCCCAAGATTTATGTGAAGAAGATCATCAGGTTCCTGAACACCATTATTATCAAGGAGGTGGTAACCAAGTAGCAGGAGAATCTCTCTTTTAATAATTTCTAAACCCAATGTGAGTCTTCAAGCTCCTTAACACTGGGGAACTTAGCAGGGAATTATTTGTAAAGCTCGGTTCAAGGATGGCAAGATGTTAGTAAAAGATGTCTTGGAGGTAGCACAGTGAAGATGATCCTCACAGGTAGTGGTTGTGCTACTTAAATTTACCTGGTTGACTCCAAGGAAAATGTGACCAACTACATGTAATGTGGCTCATTCAGGTTTACCACTCCTACTCTTTTGTTCAAAGCCCTGAGAACCTCTGGCATCATGGAGGACTCTCTATAGAACAAAGGGATACTGACCATTCAGGTCATAATGACTGACTGACCTTGTGAGGTAAGTACTGCAAGAAAGGTTGTTGTGTGCTGAGAAGACTAATACTGACTGCTCAGACAATGCCACGTCCTCTTTTCAGGACAAGAAGAAGAGTCTGGTTTTTAGGGAGCATGCCATCCACCTGCTGGCAACCAGAGGTCATATCACTAACTCTACACAGGCTTCTCATGCCCATGAATGTGGCCTGCCAGTGTAGCCACTTCCATAAGAAGAGGAGTCAGATCTTTGACCTGTCCAACAACATCAGTACCTTCTTCAATCCCAATATATTAAAGAAACTCTTCTGGAAACAACTCCTACATATCGCCATGGAAACTCAAAGACAGTCTCTGTCCTGAGGCTAAAATTAGCAGAGAAGTATGAGATGGTAGAGACAATCCAGGTGCATATTAAGAAGATCTGGAAGAATCCATCTTTTCCATTTTCATATCCCATTCTTTCTTTTTATCTCTCTTTGTCTCTCCACTATTTGAATATTTTATATTCTCTAACAGGGAAAAAAAATCTATAGCCTAGGAGGTATATCTGGTTTAAGCCATGTTTTAGGAATCAAGTTTTATTGAAACATAACCAAATACATTTGCTTACATATTGTTTGTGTCTGCTTTCAAGAAACAATGGCATAGTTGAGTAGTTGAAATGAAGATTTCTTGAGTGACAAAGGCTAAAATACCTAGAGAAAATGTTCTCCAACCCTTACTCTACAGAAAGTTACTTAAAAATCTCAACATTTATTTACATTAACAATTCAATGCTGTTCTAAGAATCCATATGAATAGTATAAAGCATTACTAAAAACTCTTAGATTATAATTCCCTCTTACATCTACAAGCAATCAACAGATTTATGAAAAAATGTTCAACATCCCTCGTTATAAGAGAAATGCAAATCAAAACCACCTTAAGGTTTCATCTTACCCCAATTAGAATGTCTTTTATTAAGAATACAGGCAACAACAGGTGTTGGCGAGGATGTGGGGAAAAGGGTACACTCATACATTGCTGGTGGGAGTGCAAGTTGGTGCAGCCACTCTGGAAAGCAGTGTGGAGATTCCTTAGAAAACTTGGAATGGATCCACGATTTGACCCAGCTATCCCACTCCTTGGCCTATACCCAAAGGACTTAGATTACTATAATGATACAGCCACATCAATGTTCATAGCTGCTCAATTCACAATAGCTAGATTGTAGAATTAATCTAGGTGCCCTTCAATAGATGAATGGATAAAGAAACTGTGGTATATATACACAATGGAATATTACTCAGCCATAAAGAAGAATAAAATTATGGCATTTGTAGGTAAATGGATGATGTTGGAGACTATTATGCTAAGTGAGATCAGCCAATCCCAAAAATCCAAAGGCCAAATGGTCTCACTGATAAATGAATGATGATGCATAATGCGGAGGGGGGGAAGGTGGCAAGAATAGAGGAAGGATAGATAGCATAGAGGGAAGGGAGGGGTGGGGTCGGGGTGGGGGGTAAGAATAATAACAGAATATGTGACAGACACCATTGCCCTGTGTACATGTATGAATGCACAGATGGTGTGACTCTAATTTGTGTACAACCAGAGAAACAATAGCTGTACTCCATTTGTGTTCAGTGAATCAATAAGTAAATTAAAAAAAATAATAATTCCCTCTTCCCAGCATACATGTTCCCAAGATATTTAGCTATTTTTAAATCCATAAACTAGACTATTATTATCATTGGTATCATTTTCAAAAATTGTCATTGCCTTCAATTTGTACTTTGCATTTTGTTTACCACTCCTCTTGTCTTTTAGTCTATTTATTTGTGCCCAATGTCTTTCTTTCTACATACTCAGTTTAAGTTTCTTTAGTCTAGCTGTCTGGATGATGAACTATATTCCTTTTTGCTTATCCATATTTTTTCTTTATTTCATCTCTTTTGTTATAATTTTTCTACATATACAACTCCTGGTTGTCTGCTTATTTCTCTCAACCCTTAGAGATATTATTCCACTGTACATGGCTTCCATTGTTACTATCAAGGTGTCTGCTGTCAAGAAAAATATGATTTCTTTACATGTGGCTTTTCCTTTTTATTTGTCAGCATTTTAAGGCACTTATCTTTGTCTTTAGTATTCTATAGTTTTAGTTTAATTATGTAATCATAAATTTATTTGCATCTGTTCTTATACCTTTCTGTTGCACATGACTGCAACACCAGAGGCCTTTACCTGACAGCAACCTTTCAGGGACATAGGGACTCAGACCACACACCGAGATCTGAGAAGAGCTTTATGCGGGAGAGATTGAGTATCTGTCACCTAGGAAGCTGCTTCTGTCTCTCCTGTGTATAATACTGACTTTTATATCCTTGCAGTCAAGCTAGCCATACATCTTAAAGGTCAAGACTCGTGTAAGCAGTTACTAGCCTATTTGCAGACTATAGGTTGGGCATAGGAAATTTCCATTGCCCTAGTTTTACTAACCACAGAGGAACACATCTGTTCACTTAACATAAAGGAGGGACATTTCACAGACCACAGTATAACTGTCTTGCAGACCACAGAAGAGCATCTTGTCCACAGAACACAGGAGAGGAGGATGAGGCCCTAGTCCCCAAGTGATCCTATGTGGTTCACGCCATGTAGGCCTCCTTCCAGGGAACTGGGCAGAGTCTTAGTCCCTGAGTGGTCTGTTTGGTGTCTCCGTCTCCTGACAGAATGCCACGTAGGCCTCCTTCCAGGACACAGGACCCACACATTTTATATATTGAATTTGCAGATTCTTATTTGTTGTAAGTTCTGCAAAAGAAGTTCTTATTTTTAAAATATTATCTCTTCTGAAACTCCAATTGAATGTCATTAATCCTTCCTCAATATGTTTTAATGGCAGCTTCATAGCCACATTTTCCTGTTCCTCATTACTCATAATTTATTTGGGGGTACTTAGAGTTAATTAATTCTTTAGCTATATTTCATGTGTTATATAACCTATTGGTTACTTTTTCAAAAATTTCAACAACTGCATTGTTCATTTCTAAATGTTTTTGTAATGTACCTTTTCAATCATCATAGTCTTTTAAGGCTTTTTCATTTTTCTATGTGTTGTAAAGTTTTTCATATATTTCACTCAGTTGTTTGAAATTTTGCATCTAATGATTCCAATATCTTCAGATTTAAACTCTTTGATATATTTTCTTGCTGGAATGTCACTTACTCTGGTTTTTTTCATGCGTTTCCAAGGTATGGAATATGAAAAGACTCTGAATGTTTTTGGAATATGAACCACTTTATCCTTCTCTATGGGATACCCATAGAACTAATTTGGAAAAACTGTACTTCACAATATTTGTGTCTACTTCTGACAGTGGCTAAATCTCCATAGACCTGGAGGGTACTGTAGTCTTCACTGAGTGTCCTGCCTAGACGGAGGATCCCAGCTTTAGTGAGTAACCCTCAGGCAATTGGCAATTGGCCTGAGGGTTAGTACCTTGATAATAATACTCTCACCAGCAACTGTTCTGGGGCAGACCCATTTCAGATGTTCATTTCTAGAACTCAGGATGACCACTGTTCCATTTCTTCATTGTGTGGGATTCTATGTAGCTTTTCTTTATGTCTTATGAGACTAGATTCTCCAATTGTGAAGGATGTCCAGGATCTAGTTGTTCAGTAAAAGGAGCATTCTTTCAAAATTCTTGTCCATAATTAACTACATATGGAACATCTCCTTTCACTCTGTCCTCATTTAGAACTTAATTTTTCATTATAGAATGTATTACGTGTTTTAATTGCATAATTGTTCTTTCTTCTAACACCTCCTTTCAAGTTCCCTCATGGCTTACATTCATTGACTAATTTCTTCATCTAGAATAGTATCTGTAAGTTTGTTGGGAATCAACGAATATTTTCAAAATGAATCAAAACACAAATGAAATCAAAAGTGAATTCAGTTATAATGTGTGGTGAAATTATTTTCTACCTTCTCTTTCTGAATCTGGATGCATCAAGTTTCAAGGAAAAAAATATTTTCTTCATATGAAAATCTATTTTCTAACTTTAAGAGATTGCTCTTTGTTCTTCTTACTATATTGTAATACTTCTAGACTGTCTTTTTTAAAATTATTTTTAGTTGTAGATGGACACAACACCCTTAATTAATTAATTAATTAATTCATTCATTCATTTTTATGTGGTGAGGAGGATCGAACCCAGTGCCTCACACATGCTAGGCAAGTGCTCTACAACTGAGCCACATCCCCAGTCCATAGACTGTCTTTTAAATCTGAAGAAATTCTCAATTTATGAGTATCACATTCTCAAAATTAAAATTTTATGTTTTTAAACCTACTCTAGCAATCAAATATACTTTTATAAGATTATAATTAGAAAGAGAGTCTTCTTGTGAAGCTGGTACTTTTGTGTTACTGGTACTTGAGGTGAAATCTGGTGGAGGGTTATCAAGCTCCTTGAGGCAACATTGGATGATGTTGTAACAATGACATTTAATCTCTAGGTTGCTGACATGAGTTTTGGTGCTTGTGTCCAAATGTGGTGTCACAAATTTGTGGGTTGGCTCTCTGATCAGGTAATTTGGATGTTATTTCTGGTTATATTTTTCTGGTCTGGTGACTTTGAGGTTTTGAAAGATCCTAATAGTTCTTAAAATTTCTTCTGTTCAAACAAGCTAAAGTTGGTTCTTTTGCTTCTAAGAATTCAAAATTGTGTATCATTTTTACCATATTATACCATTTTATACTTTTATAACAGTCACTTTAATTGTCTTTCAAAGATATTTTCCAAATATAAAGTTGTTTCTTATACACTAAGACCATTCAGCTTTATTTTCTTAAGAAAATATTTTGTTATACTTAATCAACTCATTATTTTAAGCCATTTAACACTTTTTAAATATTAAATAAACAATTCAAAACTATTCAAGAATGTAACATTTGACTTTAATATCTTGCTGCCTGCTGTTCCATTCTTGAAACCAGAGGGTAGCCACCTAATTTTTTACCCATTAGCTACTCAACAATCAGTTCACTCCCTCAGGGAATTATCCCTTGATACTCTTCTGACATAGACCTTCATTTCTATAAAATTATATATTTATTTAGTAGATTTATGTAGTTGTTTATTCATATATAACTTCAATAGAATATGAAATGCATGAAGGACCAAGTATATTTTCTTTTTCATTTTACTGACCATACTCACCTAGTGCCACTACATGAAAGGGAATTAATAAATACTTTTTTCATTAAAATCACTGTAGTTGAACATGCACATGACAAAGAAAATCTTGTTTATGAACAAAAATAACTAGTAATATATGCATAATGTATGTATATGAAAATATCTCATTAATAGAGATAATTGATAATTTATACATAATTGCTTTATATGACAGTAAAATAAGAGTATCAGATTATATGACAGCATTATAATTATATAGCTGAACCAAATAATTTTAGAGTTAACTTGAGACAAAGTAGAAACAGGCATTTATGAGAATTTATACTAATTAGAATTGTGGTGTTCAGTGATTATGGAGCATTTTAGTAATGGAAGAAATAGAAAAGAGTTAAAAGAGCTATGCCGTCCTGTTCAATGTGCATAGATAGGTATGCAGACTGTAACATTTTGTGTATACAGTTTTTCTGTTTATATTCTTAGAAATGAGTGTGCTAGTTACTACTTCAAAATAATATTTCATAAATTTCAATGCTAATTTCAAATTAATTAATTTCAAATTAATTAATTAATTTCAATAATATTATTTCAAGACTCAGTATCTTACTTTGACTATTATTTGCCATCTTTTGTTGTGTGTGATAAATAGAGGAGTAGGTGATAAATACAGGAATAGTTTGGTTCCTGGCTAAGGGTCTTTAAAGAAGTTATCTTTCTAGGAAATGGAGCTACAGTCATCCAGAGACCTTCCAGAGGCCAGAGTAGCTCTTCCAAGATGCTCTGGCTGCTGGTGGAGAGCCTTCATATTCTTCCAGGCACGTAGGGAAGTGTGAGTGACCTCATGGAATGGCAGCAGATTTCTTCCAGAATGAGCAAGCTAGAAGAACAAAGTGAAAGTTACCTTCCTATTAATGCTTGCTCCTTGAAAGTCACACACCATCACATTAAAAATATTGACCACCTAGGTCAGATTTGAGTCAGCATGGGAGGTCACTACCAAAAAGCATAAATTCATGGAAACAAAGTTCATCAGGGGCCTCTTGGAGTTTGGCAACCATAGTGAGAAATCAATCAAATGAACCAAAACTGAGGGTTCTTCACAGTCTTCATATTTCTTTGTTTTATTTTCATCATTGGATAATCACATGAACTTACCTTCAGTGGTATTGTTTTATTTTATATTCATTTATTCATTGTTATTTATTTGTCTGCACTTTTAGGGAGAGGGGTTAATTATGTAAACAATCCATATGAAGTTCCAACATGTGCATTAAAAAAAAAAACAGACTTTCACCAGCTATGTTTTCTAGTAAGAGGGAAATTAAGAATACACTTGACAAGTGTTTCAGCACTCCATATTATTAATGGTGAGAACAACCTGGGATTTTCTAAATAGTGGCACTTAATTTCCCCTCTTTTTGGACTGTTTCTTTATAGAAGATCCACTATGTTTATTCAAAGAGTCAGTTTTATCATGCCACCATTAAAAAGTACCTATTTTCCCTTACTGCTCTCCTTTTTCCTTTTTTTGCATTTCTTAATTTATTACTTAGGTATAAATTCACAAAAATACCACTTCGAGATTATATAAAATGTCAAGTGCACATAGATATTATCAAATACAAACCATATAAATTTTAAGAAATCTCACTATATCAAAGTCTATTTGGTACTTTGTGAAAATATGGCAAGTGCTTAAAACTTTTTCCTGAAATGACTTTCACATAAAGCCTTTTTTAGCATAAGAAACATTTATATTCAGAAAATAATATTAAAATAATCTAATACAGTTTATTAAACTGAATATTCAGGTAATATACAGATAAGTCCTAAACCTTATTTTGTCTAGTAAATATAATTGTTTATTGACCTTTGATAAACACAACTAAGAAAATAGCCAAATCAACAGATTTAAAATATTGTTCTTGCTTAACATCTGGGATAGAGGCCAAACTATCATTACCATAAGTTGAAAAGAACAGGAAGATAATAAGAAGATAAATAATTATTCAGTTATCTAATCAGTCTTAAATACCAAAGTGTCAGCAGGAACTATCCTCTCTAATAGTTAAAGAAAGAGAACTTGAAGAGGAAAAGTTTTGAAACCTTAGCCTCCACAAATGTAGCATAATAAAAAATAGCATAATCAAAAATTCTTAGCACAACTCCTTGATTTCCTGAGGGGTAAGAGGGGATTGAATTTGACTTCAGTCAACATTGGTCAATGCTTGAACCAGTCATGCCCGCATAATGTGACCACACATCAGAACCCTTTGACACGTTGGCGAATCTTCCAGACTAGCAAGCACGTTCAGGTGCTGGGGCGATTGTGTATCTGCAGAGGGTACAGAAGCTCTGCTCCAAACCCCTGTACCTTTTCCTGCATCCTTCTTGCTTCAGTCTCCCTTAGTTATACCCTTTATAATCAACTGAAAGAGTAATAGACATTTCCTTGAGTTCTGTGAGTTGACCAGGTAGAAACATAGGTTGCCTGATAGTCTGTTGAGGCTGTCTTCTAAAGCGGCGGCAGTCTTCATGGTCTGAATCCTCAGCTGCAAGGTCTACTCTAAGAGCACTTGATGTCAGAATTTGTTTGACTTGTTGAGCATTCAGCTGAATTAGAGAACTGACTCGGGAAAATGACATGTGTTTCGTGATGGGAAAAGCCATATCTTTGGTGTGGGGAAAAAGGTGTTACGATGTTTACTCAGTCTCCTCTTTAAATCTAGTGATCCCCCAATATTTGTATAAATTATTCATGTTTTAGTTGCTTATCATCTGAGTTTTTTTTTTTTTCAACAACAGCAACAATAGAGAAACCATTTGAGATGTGAAAGGGAGACTTGAAGTAATTTTGGTTATACATGTTTCTGAAAGATCCTGAAAAGATAAAGAATTAGAGAATAACTAGAGTCATGTTAGAAGGGAAAAGTAAAACCCAAACCTTGGGTGAAAGTGCTCATCATTGGGGCATGCCTATGCAATCTTTCACACAACTAGGAAAGATATGTAATGTTTTTCTTACCTGCTATGATAAATAAGGAACTTCTAAAACCTTGTGAAGAAGAGGTGTTTTAAAATATATAGATGTATATGTGTATAGATGTGCATATATATGTGTATATACATTCACATATTTGCTGGTTAGAATGAATCAATTACTCCTAGGGTGAAGAGGTATTTGATAAATGTCAAGACTAAAAGGAGAATATTATAATTATTATATATTATATTATAATATTTGGAAGGCACTTCTGAAACATAAATCTAATATAAGATTCTATAAAGTTGACAAAGACATATACTATAAGCTTCATTACTGTATCATTGACATTACTGGTATAGCATTAGGATAGTACAGTATTGTTGACCTTTATTAGCTCAGTTTATGGCATGAACACCTAAGTCTACCCTACCTCAAATACTCTCATTTGCTAACCCAGAAAAGGAAAAAATAAAGGAAAAACCTACATTCTTGTAATTTACTGCTTCCATTGGAGTAAAATGCACAAATACATAGTAAGGTGGGCAATCCTTGGGGACTATTGCTTAAATTGTGGCTCCACATTGAGAACGTATTTTGTAGCTTCTCACAAGACCTTTCTTTCTCCAAACCCAATGCTTGGTCTGTCTCATCATTAAACTCTAAACAATAGTCAAAGTGAAATCTACTAAACCAGTGCTCAAGCTACCAGTAAAAAACAATGAGGAGCTAGTGACAGAAACTTTGAATAGCAGTTGCACATTTCATGCACATTAGGAGAATTCAATAGCCTGTTATATTTCAATTTTTTTTCTGCTGGTTATTGGGCAGACTTTATGATAGTACACATTACATTTTAAAATTTATGTCTTGGAAGGAGAAATGATAGTCTTAATGATCTGGAGTTTACCTTTCTAGATATTAAACTGAGGATTTTGTCATTTGCAAGACAAAAAATATACATAGTAGTTATTTTTATAACAGATTTAATTCCCAATAACAAACATATAACACACATCAGAATATTTTAATATTTTATTTCTCTCCTCATGACTGCAGAGTGTATTTTATTATTTCCATTTTGCATATGAGTTTCATTTTTACATTTTCATTCAAAAGGAATCTGGAAATTGATTTTTATGCTTAAATCTTGAAGTAATTTCTTTGAAGCTATGAAGTTTTTAACACACGGCTCCTTTTTTGCCAGAATTTATAATCTCATATTGGTGAGGGGTACAGACACAGGGAATAAGAGCGATGAGTGGGTAACAGAGACAAGCATATAGGTATAATTATATGTCAGATGTGATAATTGCAGCTTAAGGACAGTTGCATAAATAAGTATAGGTAGTGTCAAAAAAGATTTGATGAGGAACGTGGATTTTAATTTGCTTTCAGAGGAAAAGTTTAGTTAAGAAAAGGGCATTTTTTAATGCAGGAGAGATATACAGAGAGGAATGATAAGAATACATGCTAAATATATTCAGGGCATGATCATTTGATAATTCTATTTTGGGAGCACATAGTTCATCCTGGATAGAGTGGATATGAGAACATGAAGTCCATAATAGAGTCTTAAATGCATGACAGAAGTGGTTGATTTTTTTCCCCCAGTAGTCAATTAGTAGATAAGATGGATTTAAAACAGTTCCGTAATGACACTTGCTCTGTGGATACAATTTTACACTGGTGTGCTGTAGGAAGTACTTTTACACATCATAAAGAATACAGAGGAAGATCTATGAGCAATCAACAGATTTATGAAAAAATGTTCAACATCACTCGTTATAAGAGAAATGCAAATCAAAACCACCTTAAGATTTCATCTTACCCCAATTAGAATGTCTTTTATTAAGAACACAGGCAACAACAGGTGTTGGCGAGGATGTGGGGAAAAGGGTACACTCATACATTGCTGGTGGGAGTGCAAGTTGGTGCAGCCACTCTGGAAAGCAGTGTGGAGATTCCTTAGAAAACTTGGAATGGATCCACCATTTGACCCTGCTATCCCACTCCTTGGCCTATACCCAAAGGACTTAAAATCAGATTACTACAGTGATGCAGCCACATCAATGTTCATAGCTGCTCAATTCACAATAGCTAGATTATGGAATCAACCTAGATGCCCTTCAGTAGATGAATGGATAAAGAAACTGTGGTATATATACACAATGGAATGTTGTTCCTTCCGCACCGAACAACAAAGGTTGGGTGCCCACCCAAGGACCAGCGGGGGGGGGGGGGGGGGCGGGGTCAGGCAGGATGGTGAGTGTCAACAGCTGAAAAACGCACACCAGCCGGGAGTCTGTTCAGAAAGACCTCAGTTTAATGGAGGAGGAGAACAGATATATAAGGGGCGAGTGAGCGGGAAAGAAACAAAGAAAGGAGAGGAGATACCTGCAGGGCCAATCACCTTAAAGGTAAACAGCCCATGCAGCACACATCAAAGCCTGCAGGACAAAGGTCAGAGCTGCTCACGTTCACAGAAGTTGAATGGGCCAATCCTAGGCCACTACCTTGGTGGTACCACTGGTGAGGGGGGCTTATGCCCCGAGGGTGGTGTTGCTGCGGTCGCCATCTTAAGGTGTGTCCCTACAATGGAATATTACTCAGCCATAAAGAAGAATAAAATTATGGCATTCGTAGGTAAATGGATGATGTTGGAGACTGTTATGCTAAGTGAGATCAGCCAATCCCAAAAATCCAAAGGCCAAAAGGTCTCTCTGATAAATGAATGATGATGCATAATGCGGGGGGGAAGGGTGGCAAGAATGGAGGAAGGAAAGATAGCATAGAGGGAAGGGAGGGGTGGGGGCGGGGTGGGGGGTAAAAATAATAACAGAATGTGTGACAGATATCATTGCCCTGTGTACATGCATGAACGCACAGATGGTGTGACTCTACTTTGTGTACAACCAGTGAAACAATAGCTGTACTCCATTTGTGTTCAATGAATCAATAAGTAAATAAAAAAAAAAAAGAGAATAACATACTTGAGGTTACCTTTGTGGCTTACAATTCAATATGGACATGTCCAAGGGTTTAGAAATTCCTTTGCACCTTGTCAAAACATTGAAACCATTCTGGTATGTTCACCGAGACAAAAGAGACACATTGCCCAGAGAATCAAAACTTGCACCTCAACTTGCCATTCATATGATAGATGGACAGCATCTACTTAGTATTGAATCAAAAATCAGTATTGTTTCAGACCATCATTTGATTCAAAGTTTTATTTTGTAGATAGAAAACATGAGACCCCAAAAGTCTAGCAGTATCTGTTAAGCCATTGCTTTTTTCCAAAAATTCTTTTTTATATCTTCTTTAGGAATCACATAATAGATTGTATTTATTGTGGGAAAAAACCCTCAAATTCTTTTCCCTAGATGTTCTGCTTTGTTGGAAGCAACCCAAGAATATTGCAAGAAATAACTTGGTCATTTTGTCATGCTGGGAGAAACAAGGGGTGAAAGAAAGGATGAGAAATAAGAACGTTTTGATGTAGGACTGGTATCAAGGAAGTGTAATATATAAAATCATATCTATCCTTTGATGATTGAATTGAGTGCATGATCTTTTAATCTACTTAAATTGGATTTTGTCATGATACTATAAATGGAAATGAGATTTAGACATTCATTTCTAAGTGTAATAGTGTTAGGTTTTCTTAGGACACTAATAAGAATTAATGATGATTGTGATGATGATGAAGAAATACCAATTGTAATTATCTGGACTTAAAAATCTTTAACATCATCATAACTTTAAGTTTAAATTTTTAAGATATTGATATAAAATTAAAATAATATTAATATTATCACTGAATATTATTTTAAAACCTTCATTGCCTTATAAAATGTATCTCCAAAACCTTCAATCTCTATGAAAGTCTTATAGGTTGACATCTTACAAAATGTATTTCCATTTTGTACTTGGAAAACTTGGATTTTGAAAAGATAAGTAACTTTGCTGTTTCCATCAAAAGGTTGCAAAGCTAAGAATTAAATTCAAGCCATGATGACTTCAAAGGCCGTATCCTCTGCCACAATCCACTTTCTCCCTTAAAAAATCATCCCATATCCCAGCTAGGCAACGGCACACACCTGTAATCCCAGCTGCTGGGGAGGCTGAGGCAGGAGGAGCACCAGCTCAGTGCCAGCCTCAGCAATTTAGCAAGACCCTGTCTTAAATAAAAAATCAAAAAAGATGGGAGCGATAGCTCATATAGAGCACCCCTGGGTTCAATTCCCTGTAAAAAATATGTATATTCCATATCCCTGTGACTTTAAAGGTGAAGCAATACTATCTGTTCTTTCCACCTTGATTTCAGCACTATTTGAAGACTTCGTCTCTGAAGGACAGAGGGTTTCACTGGGAGAGACAGAAAAGCCACCAGGAGGCTTGTTTACGGGAGAGTGCCTTGTCATTAAACCTGCCTCAAGTGCAGAGATAGACACATTGCCCTCTGTGCTGGCAGAGTGTCTTAGCAGTGAGGTAAGGATGGAGTGGCAGCCTCAGTTTTGTCACCTAAATTCACAACCTAGACAAGTCATCTTGCTTCTCCTGGGTCAGAGTTGGTGAAGGCAAAGAGAAACCAGGAAGAAATTTCTTACATAAAACATGCATACACTTGTTTAGTTGTTCCAGTGTATCATCAACATGGAGGGTTTAACCATCCATAGCTGTCAAAGCAGCTCGTTTTACACTAAACTTAGCTTGTTGAAAATCAAGATCCTAAAAGCTATAATATAGCATGCACAATACAATTAAATATCAGATTTCTTGTTATTAATTTAATTTTGTGATCAATTAAAATATTACAATTTGCAATATATTCAGAGACCTTAATTTCTTCTTTAATTCTCAAATACTGTCTTCTAATTCAAATCTAAAATAGAAATCAGATATTTAATTATTTGAAACTCTTCCAAAGTTCCATAGAAACATTTTCAATGACTTGAAAGTCAATGCTAATTTCTGAAATACATATGTCACCAGGGATGGATGACCTAATTTAGTTGAATTGTGATTCAAGTATTCATCTAAAATTCAAGGTTGACCTAAATCAAATGTGAGAGCCTCAAAGTTTAGTTAACTTTATTCACTACTTTTCTTCTTTGTATGTCTTTTTTATTTCCTGTTTCTGGCTTGGAGTTTTAAATTACTGCCAGTTTTAGAAAAGCTGTTTCTATGATGATTTTAGTCAACTACAAACCAAAAATGCACAAATCCCTAGAAAGGTTTAAGTCCAGCTTTTTCAGTGTTATGAAAGACATTTTTAAAAATATTTTAACTTTTCTATACATTGTGATTGTTTCATTATTGATGCAATTTAGTTGGTGTGATAAATTAATTTTTATATTTTCATTCATTGAAATATTTAGAAACTGTTCTTATTTCAATATGTGTTGACTCTATCTTCAAATGTTCTTTTCCAAATTGGCAATAAACTTGTATGCAGAATTAAGTGCAAATCTCATATAAGGGAAGATTTTATGATACCTTTTCACATGGTTGACTTCTAATCTATCTTGACTAGAACATAACCTCCTTTAAGAGTTTTTAACAATTAACTACATAAATAGCTCCAGTCATTATTGCACTGAATCAATTAGTTTTTTCGCTGAAGAATATAGTTGTCGGTTACCATCTTGCTTTTTATTGTTTATGACTGCATTTCTCCCTCCATTACAAGATAAACTGAATTGAAGTCAGGAAACTTTTCGGTTCAGATTATTTCTGGATTCCTTGTCCTGGAAGAGTATGGGGCTCACACTAAATGCCAGCTAAAATTTGAAAAAGAAATTAATGAAAGAAGCTAACTACTCTTTACATTTGTTTCAAGTAATATGGGTATGTCCCTATTTTCCCACATACCATGTTCTGATACTCTTTACGATCATTGCATATATATATGTGTATTTATGTATGTATAGTGTATGTAGGCAATTAATGTTACTAGCACCAGCTTAATTTTATGAATAAACACAAACACTGAATTAGCAACTATCAAACTACTGCTCCAAGAGGAAATGTAGATACACTTTCCTGTGAGCCTCTGTTACACTTTTTTGTGAATCAAAACTCTTTGTATTACACAGGTTTGTTTTCCAAAATCCTTATCCATTGGGTTAGTGTTACCAATGTTAAAAACCCACCTTCTACCTAAATTATTTTCTGCAAAACAGCCAGTATTGTGTCCTGCCTTTGCCTGCAACCTTAACATTTTATACACAGCATTGCCTTTGGAGACATTTGAGGCTCAGCACTTACCAAGACTTTAACATGTTTCTGACTCTAGGTAATGTAATCACAAATAACACTGACTTTCAATCTCATAACAATGGGGTCCACTTCTTTTTTGTTCTGGTCTTAATGATTTGTCTCTTGTTGAATCCACAAATTTGCCACTTTTTCATAGCTTTATCAAGCACCATAAATGTTTTAACACTCTCTGGAGTGGACCCAATATTATTATTATTTATTACTCTCTTCCTTTCTCTGTATGTACCATATTATTAATTAATTGTCATTGAACTTATGGAAATAGCACAACTCATGCTTTAATAAACTCTGTACAATATACACACTTTACCTATAGAAAATAATACAGTTTTCATGTCCTAAGAACACTAGATAGCACTTCAGCTATCCAGTCATTTTAATGACAAATGGACACTAAATGAACTTCAAAAAACAGTTACTTATATTATGTTCCCATGAGAGAGTTGTTAATAGAGCACAAAAACTGTGTTCAACCTAGGCTTGCACTTGTCCACAATGACCATGAAAGCACCTTCAGTATGGATTTGTGGGTTGTGAATAATTATGGTAAGTAGACAAATTTGAAATGCAGATATATGCAATAGATGAATAATAAGGATGCAATATATCTCAGTGTATATGAATCTTTTTATACTACATTAAGTGCAGAATACAAACTTTTTTTATATTTTACCTTCATGAATAGTTCTGTTATATATTAATGATGATTGAACTTGTATGACAGGGACCTAGTCATGGATTGGGGCTTCAGTTTGGTTGTAATGGTTTAATTCATCACTAAGAATTACTAAAGGAACAAAGAAAACATCAGGACCATAGCTGAAGAAGGCTGTTAATACTTAATGCAGTTTAACAGGATCTCCAAAACTGATCTGAGAATTTAAACCCAAAATATATGTAGAACTCTTGTTTTTACAGTCTCAAGAAAAAGGCACGTTGGAGGAATGGTTCAGTAGTTCCACAGGTTCATGGATGTTTACCCCAGTTGCTATCCATTCTTTTCTCCACTTAATCCCTTACAAGGGTTAGGTATGCATTCACCCACTTCGGGACAGAAGAATCTTTTTTCCCAAGCTGGTGAAAGTGAATTGCTTATATACACTCACATTTCAAAGGAAAAGATTTTGTGACTGACAGAAACTAAGTATGCTTGGCAGGGAACAAAGCTTGAAATGTGAGGAATGTCACCTTTGATTGTCTATTCATTTGTGCTGTTTATTTATCACATCATTTTTGTCATATCATGGTAGCACAGTTAATGTGAGAAGATATAACACAATTTTTAAGTAGGCAATAGGAAAATAAAACTAATTAGAATGTTTGTGAATATGTGTGCAAAATTGTATTATCTCATTAAAATATTAGCTGGATTGACATAAAATTTACTGGTCTTTATACCATAAAGAATGAGTAAAAGGTCAATAGATATGAAATGTAAAATGTGAGGTAATGTTGAAGATAAGACCACATTAAAAGTATGGACTGTATTCTACAGTATTTTTTATATCATGATAAAACAAAGGCAAAACATGTTTTTTATGTAATAATGAATATCTTGGGAAGGTCTCCCAGCTCCAATTTGAAACAATTATGCTTTGTTCTCCTGTAAAATCTGATGTGGATGTCTGGCTCTCTGTCATGTTTTCTTAAATTCAGGGGAAGAACTTGGCTCCAGGCTTTCCTGTGTCAGATATCTTAATTCTATCTCCAAATGTACATTCCATTGTGATATTTCCTTACATTTCCTGAACAAAGATGTGCATGTTGATTCAGAACATAAATCATTAAAGAATTAAGTGGTCAAAGTAAATGCTTTACCTCACATTGTATAACATCAAACACAAAAAGCTCTTCATTCATTCAACTAATAGCAGTTATCACTTACTACATATGAAGCACGGTTGGAATCACATATAATTTGTGAATGAACAAAATAAACAAAACTGCATTTCTGTGAAACTTACAGCCTAGTAGGCTACTAGTACTGAACAACAACTTCAACAACAACTAAACAAATTTCCCTCCCAAAAAACACCACTGTCTCTCAGCAACGCGTGTAGAACATCCTCCAAACTCATTCTGAAATTTTTGTGAGCCTTGTCCCAGGAGTTTGGATAGTGCTTAAAGTTTCCACAGAGGCACTGTGGGAATCAGGTACCATGGTGAGAGAGGAAGGGAGACACTGTAGTAGCATCTGGTTTATTTCTGAAATGGTTTTCTACCAGTTCACAATTTTTTTTAAGATGAGTGTAAACTCAGTTGCCTGTAGTCTGTCTTCTTGGATTAATCCACTGAATCCAATATACTTTTAAAAATGTTAAAATTTTCTCAAAGAATCTGGAAATCATGTTTAGATCCTTTTACGACTGTGTCTTATGAACCTGTTCAGATAAATGAAGTTCTCCTTGAACATAACAAGATGAAGTTAAAAGTGGAAGAAAGTACTGTTCATAATATTTCCAAAATGTGAAAGGAATATGGGGCAAGAGTAGGCAGGAAATATCTGTGGACAACAGTGCAAAGGTGACATCATGTTGGGGGAATATGGGAGAGGAGGAGTGACCATCAGATGGCAGTACATCTCTGAGGGAATTTTGGCCAGTTTAACTGGGAGCTCTGGGCTAACACTTGCAACAGGTGGAGTCCCACTGTGAGAGATGTGCCCAGAACCTAGTACCATCATTGTGGGTAGTTATTGCCTCATGGCTGCCTGGGAAGAGCAGAGCCATAGTTTAAATACTGCAGTGGATTCCCAAGGTTCAGTAGGAGAAGAATGTCAGCTAAATGCATACTTGGAATTGATGGGGAAATCATTTCTTGTAGGGATATTTTGGTAATGCACCTCCATGAGGCTGCACCAATCTATTATATTTGTCCTACATTCCTGTTTCTTGGTCTTGCTTCTTGAAACATTTTTCTGGACCTCAACCTGAATGCCTTTCCTCTGAATAGCTGATGCCACCCATCCTATCTACTTAGTTCTTCTTTTAAACCACTCAAAAGTCTTGAAATGAATGATGTTTATTTCTATTAAGTCTTACTTTTAAAACTGTCTTGGAAAAAAAGTATACAAAGCATCTATCTATCCATCTATTTTGTAAGTATTAAATATTTTTATATATGTATATTCTATTTTGTATATGTATATTCTGTGCATATTTATCTATAAAACATGTAACAATGATGATATGAAGCAGAAATAAGAGGTGTGTTAGGATATTTTAATAATCTGAGAGTAGGAATGTATAGTTCATAGATCTGAAATAGTAGATGTAATTCTGTTTTAAATTACAATTCCTTTTTTTCTTTTTCTCTTATTTCCTTTTAACTGAAGTTCACTTTATGTCTTCATAAGTGTAATTTAGTTTTTGTTTTGTTTTGGCTTTTTTAAAATCATGGGGTAATAAAGAACTTTATTCCAAGATATAAAACTAAATCTGTGTTCATTATAGAGCATTGAATACAGTCTTTTCAGGTAGGTAATGTCAACTATCTTGACAAAATGATAATTTCATTCTTCACAGTGATTAATATTTTGGATCCTTACAAAAAAAATGATTCATTTCTTAATTTCTTCAATTTCTGATATTCTGGAATTTGGTCTTTTGTTCAATATTGATGCACATTTTCCATGAAGATGTGCTTATGAAGAGTTCCCTTTCTGTCACTGAAAATTCTTTGCTAATTGTTGTTTTACAGTTTGAACTACACCATAATTCACCTTTAGAAAAGTATCTGGATTTTTTAAAAAATAGTTTCCATGTTTTTCACTTTTTCATGGGGTTGCTTTTATTCTTTTATTTTGCTGTGGTCTAAAAGTATGTTTCCCCCAAAATCTATATAAAAACTTTACCCTAAGGTGAAGCTTTTAAGAAATGGGGCTTTTGGGGATGACAGAGTCCTTATGAATGGGGTTAGTATTCTTATAAAAGAGACTTAGGAGAGCTGGCAAATCCCTCATCCATTCTTCTGTGTGAGGATACAGCAACCAAGTGCCATCTATGAGGCAGAGAGTGAGTGCTCGCTGTATACCAGACCTGCAGCTGCTCTGCTTTTGGACTTTCAGGCTTCTGGAACTGTGGATACTAAGTCTTTGTTATTTACACAATTACCCAGTCTAGCAGGGCGCTGTGGTGTACGCCTACAATCCCAGCAGCTCAGGATGCCGAGACAGGAGGATCACAGTTCAAAGTCAGCCTCAGCAATGGCAAGGGGCTAAGAAATTCAGTGAGACCCTGTCTCGAAATAAAATACAAAATAGGGCTGAGGATGTGGCTCAGTGGTTGATTTCCCCTGAGTTCAATCTCCAGTGCCAAAAAAAAAAAAATGTTTTACCCAGTCTAAGGTCTTTTTGTTATAGCAACCCTAATAGACCTGTCTCCCTCATGCTTTGCTAACACCTTGCTTTATTTTTATTATTAAGTGGTTTGAGTGTAGATGTTCAGGATTCCTGTGATGATAATGAAGAAAACTACTGCATTTTTAACTCTGTCCTAAGTTTTATATGGTGTGCTGAAGAGTACATTTTCTTGAGTGTACTTTTAACTTCAGAATGAAATATTTGCTAAGGACATAGAAATGACTGTTTACTTGTGTATAATCTTTGCTTAGTTGTTTGAAGTTGTCTTAGATATGACTGAATACAAATATACTAGGTCTTCAATAAAATATGTTGTTTTTTACTCCCTCTTTTCTTTTGTTTTTCACATATATTCCCTCATTTTTTAACATATGGGCAATTTCAGAAGTTTACCATGCTTTCCAAAATAACTTCTTTTTTAAAGTAGATTAAAATGGCGGGTGCCTTGCAGGCATAACTGCAGCCTAATTGAAATACTTACAAAAAATGGATGACTGGAAATATTAATGCCTATTTCTGAATGCCGAAGCTCAACAATATTGATTAAATACCAGTGGAGTTATCAATTTATTAGATAGCCAATAGCTAAATCACAAAACATTCACTGGGTCTAGCTAGTGTTGTGATTAATAATGGCATATTGACAGATGTAGCCATGCCAATGAATTTCATATAGATTTCCAAGGAAATATCTGGACATTTCAAAGATATTATTACTATAGAGATGTATATGCAGGTCAATATGAAATTCTTCAAAACCAAACTGATTAGGAAAGTCAGAACTGATTGAACTGAGAAGTGACATTTTGGCAGCAAATATAGGAACATTCTAGAAATAAAATGCCGAGTAGAAATAAAAAGGCTTTTTTTTTTTAATGATACAAACAGGCAGTTATCCTCTTAGTCTTAATGTGTCACCTTAGACATGAAGAAGAGCAAATAAAGTTGATCTTAAGGGAAGTAATATAAAAATTAATTAAATCTGAATATTATCAGATTTGAAAAATGTAATTGCTTAGTGAATAAACTACAGACTTTGTTATCAGGAATGACAACTCAAATTCTGACTAAAAATGTTTAATTCACCTCTGACAACTAAACTGTTATAATTTATCAATAATTGCGCCAAGTTTTTATAATTGTGAGGGTAAAATATCAGCCACAAACAGCACATTTAAGCTCTCAGTAATTTGTCATTACAAATACAATAATACATAAAATTCAATTACATAATAAGTATTCTATATTATAACATTATAAGGAATATAAGAAATCTATTTCTTACAATAGTATTCCTAATATTACATTTATAATAATTAAAATAAAATATAATTTGACATTATCATGTCATGTTTCTATTAATCCTGTTTTGAGATATGAAGTGCGATTGTATGAAAAGTCTTACGTGACTTATTTGAGTCCAATAAACATTTAGTACAATATTAGCAGAATATAAAACTCAGACGAGAAATACATCTAAATTAAGAGATTCCCTGGTAACTTTTAATTTGATTTGTGTCTCAGAAACCTCCCCTATCTCTTTTCTCTCTCCAGCTCGACAGTTATATCTTAATATTCATGCAGCCTCCACTAGGGTGACTGATACACAGAAATCCTCTATGTTGAAAGTACTTTAAAAATGTCATGAATGGTGTATGTGGTATTAGCCAAGAGCTGCCTCTGTCAAGGAGTGTGTGTTCTGCATGCTATTCCTATGACAGGCTGTTTCCCAGGCATAGGTCTTCAGAGCTCTCTGCTGTGATTCACTTATCTGTTATGTGAAGCTCATGGTGAGCAATGAATTGCCTATGAGTCAGCAATACAGAGTGTTGTTATTTAAAGTGTTATAAAACTCTGAGCTGTCTTTGCAGACATAATGATGTACCTACCAAAGGCAGAGTGCTACAAAAAGTCAAGAAGGCGCTTTGACCTTGTAGTTTCATTATCTTGTTACCTGATAGTACTTGACTCAAAGGTCAGAATACTGGTAGAGGAGAGCAAAATTCAGGAGTAGAGTGGGAAAGCAGATTGTTTGGCTTTCTTTCAGGACAAAAGTCACAGCCCACTCCTTGAAGCTCAGTCTGCATGACACAAAGCTGCATGACAAGTTTAATTATTTCATGATACCATTTATTATATAAAGCTGGGATGTGAAGATGATGACACTCTTAAAATTAGATTTCACTTTGAATCTTAAACATTTGTGTTTAACAACTCTTATGAGAAAAAAAAAGTCTACAAAAGTCACGACAAAATGAAGATCAAAAGCTGTGAGTAACCTTACAGAAATAGTGACTGAAGTTTATCAATTCATAAGGAAATTATCTTCTTAAATATGAATTGAATTACCTGCAATTCCATTTCTAGCAAAAGTATTTAAAATGTAAGTGATGAATAATAGCCAATGCTCCCATATCCTTGGCTAGAAGCAGAAAACAAGAACTAGATAATATCAAATTAAAATGCATCGTTGCTTAATGCATCTTCAAACATACAAGAAAATGACATAATTATGTTTTGAATTACAGGTTTGCTATCATGATTTGTTTATCTGGACATATTGCATATATTACTTGGGTGAGAAATTTGATGTAATTGAAAGAGTAGAGGGCCTTAGGGCAAAATACCTCCAAAACTGAAAGGTTGTTGGCTTCATTTTCTATTAGTACTATTGTTAGTTTCTTTTCTTTCTTTTTTGTTTTTATGATTTTAAACATTTTAAAGTTTATAATTCAGTGGCATTAAGGTATATTTACTTTTTTTATTTATTTATTGATTCATTGAACACAAATGGAGTACAGCTATTGTTTCACTGGTTGTACACAAAGTAGAGTCACACCATCTGTGCATTCATACATGTACACAGAGCAATGGTATCTGTCACACACTCTGTTATTAATTTTACCCCCCACCCGCCCCCACCCCTCCCTTCCCTCTATGCTAACTATCTTTCCTCCATTCTTGCCATCTTTCCCCCCACATTATGCATCATCATTCATTTATCAGAGAGACCATTCAGCCTTTGGATTTTGGGATTGGCTGATCTCACTTAGCATAACAGTTTCCAACATCATCCATTTACCTACAAATGCCATAATTTTATTCTTCTTTATGGCTGAGTAATATTCCATTGTGTATATATACCACAGTTTCTTTATCCATTCATTTACTGAAGGGCATCTAGGTTGATTCCATAATCTAGCTATTATGAATTGAGCAGCTATGAACATTGATGTGGCTGCATCACTGAGGCAATCTGATTTTAAGTCCTTTAGGTATAAGCCAAGGAGTGGGATAGCAGGGTCAAATGGTGGATCCATTCCAAGTTTTCTAAGGAATCTCCACACTGCTTTCCAGAGTGGCTGCACCAACTTGCACTCCCACCAGCAATGTATGAGTGTACCCTTTTCCCCACATCCT
>JAJEJO010000194.1:644602-660754 GCA_020662805.1 Glaucomys volans | reverse complement strand
CAAGTACTCAAAAATCTTTTCTTTCTTTTTTTAACTAGAAGCAAGTTATATGCATTTCTAGGCCAGAAATTCTTACTGTATACAATTAGGAAACTAATATCTATTTTGCAGAGCACTTGAGTATTTTAGAAATGTGTATATATTGCTTCAAGCATAAGAAGTGAAAATTGAACTATTTTACCTTGTTTAGGAAAGAAAGTTGACTGTGAGAGTGAGTATATATGTGTATACACTAGTCAAAGATCACTCAATTGTACATTTTATAGATTTATTTACTTATTATTTTTTTGATTCTGGAGATTGAACCCAGGACCTCATACATGCTAGGCAAGTGCTCAACCACTGAGTCACATCCACAGCCCCAATTGTTTTAAACATAAATTTCATCACATATTTAGAAAATTTACTCTAACATAGCTATTAAAAATCTATTTAGGGGCTGGAGATATAGCCCAGGTGGTAGAGTGCTTGCCTGTCAACCACAAACCCCTGTGTTCAATCCCCAGCACTGAAAAGAAAAAAAAATCTACTTAGAAGTGATCATTGCCTAGTGTTCTTAATTTGGAACAGTAAATAAAGCTGTGATTTTTCTTTAGCCTATAAATATAAAATGAGAAGAAAATTAATAAGATACTATTTGTTGTTTTTTATTTATAAACATTTTAGAAAAAGATTATTTGCTATTCATATTAACCCTATTAGATAAAAAGCAGATTTTTAAAATGAAAAACCTAAAGGTCACATAATTTAACCAATTTTTTTATAGTCAAAGAATTCCTTATAATTCCATAAAGCACTTGAAATTTCTAGAAGCTGAGTTTCACCAAGACACATGCAGTGTTCTCCTTAGTGTTCTCATGAGTGTAGCACCATTACTATATTCTCTCACGTAAGAATTTTGGAATACTTACAAGCATTGAATGCAAAACATTCAATGAAGGGAATACAGGAAAAGGTATAGCAAAAAGGCAGTAGTAAGGAAATATATAACAGTAAGTTACATTGATGGATCATCAAAGACCACTAATTACATATCTTTTCCTTCTCTCCAATTGTCCTCTCTGCTGACCACCCTTCCTTCCTTCTCTACTTTTTTCATTCCTTCTTGTCTTCCATTTTTATTCATGAGAAAACCAAACTTGAACTGTTGAATTCCCTTGTGTCTATTCATCCTCTTTTTCATCAAGGTAGTTTTGGTTATTCCACATATTGAACTCTTAAACAGAAACTGTGGCATTAGGGTCTGTAATTTTTAAGATTTTTAAATTGATTTGGATAGAATTGGCATGTTTCACAAACTGAATCTGTTTATGACCTTTAATATAGATTATTCTTTATTCATTTGATCCATGATAATATTTTGAACACAACACGATGAAAAACTTGCATAACTCTTGTAAATATTTACCCATATTTACATGATTCCTTTCAATTTACCTTGAACTCAGCAACCTTACTGGACAACCCTACACATCCAAGCTATTTTCCTATAAATCTTTTGGATGTTTTATGTATATAACCATTTCACAAAAAAAAAAAATCATAATGGTGGCCTGTGGCCTATTTTTTTAGTTTTTGTTCTAAAATGTAATATTTCTTCATTGAAAGAACAAGCACAATACACACAATGATGATTCTTTGCTTAGAATAAATTCTTGAGCTTGGTGCAGTGGTACACACCTATAATCCTAGTGGTTCTGGAGGCTGAGGCAGGAGGATTGCAATTTCAAAGCCAGCCTTAGCAACTTAGTGATGCTCTAAGCAACTTTGAGAGAAACTTTTTCAAAATAAAAGTATTTTTACAAAGCCTGGAAATGTAGATCAGTGGTTAAGCACCCCTGGTTTTAATACCTGGTAACAATAAAAGCGAAAAAAGATAAATTTTTGAGAGTATGAATGTTGGTGAAAGACTTTTTTAACATGTTCATACTTGCAGACTTACTTCCATCCAACTCTGAGTGTATTTCACAGTTAAAATAGATATACATGGCATTATCATTTTTTTCCTATAGACATTCTAAATCAGGTCATTTTGTTTCAAATTCCATTGATGTATTATATGAGTAATATGAGTAATATGGCTTCTTAATGTAATTAGTGTTTCATATTCTAATATAAAGTCTTAGCCTAAATCTGCTCTCTCATGTGTCGATTCTGCAATCTGATTGGACAGCTCCATGACTGAAATTAAGTGTGCTATTACCCTTAATTATCACATTTTGGAGTAAAAATTTACTTTTCTATTAATAGATACATCATCTTGCTAACTTATTTTTAAGAACATTTAAATATTCTATGAATGTATTAAAGCATTAAATAGCAAATTATAAAAAAGGCATGATATATTACTTCAATCACTCATTTATTAAAAATAAAGCAGAATGCTAGGTATCAGTAATCATGATCTTTAGGGCCTAGACTTAGTTATACTTTGTTATTCCTATTTGGTTATATATTCTCAAAGTGTTTTATTTCACTTTTTTTGTTGCTGTGACCAAAAGATCTGGCAAGAAAAAATTTAAATAAGGAAAATTTCATTTGCCACTGAAGGTTTCAGTGGTCTCACTCTGTAGACTGCAGATTCCATTTTTCTGTGCCTGAAATAAGGCAGAACATCATGGCAGAAGGGTGTGGCAGAAGAAGGAAGTTCAGAACATGAAACCATGAAGCAGAGACTCCCCTCATCACAGACAAAAATATAAACCCCAAAGAAAGGCCCCCAATGACCCACCTCCTCTAGCCATACCCTATCTGCCTACAGTTACGGCATAGTTAATTCCTATCAGGGGATCAATGCACTGATCAGGTTAAGACTCTCCAAATATAATTATTTAACCTCTAAACTTTTTTGCACTGTCTCACACATGAACTTTAGTCTTTGCAGGGATAACTTATAGCTAAATCATAATACAAAGTGATTATAGGGACATAACATTATTTTGCATTTTAAATATAATGGGTGTTCTATAATCATTGGAACACACTGTGCTCTGATTTCATCGGCCTTCAGAGCAACTGTATGGTACCTAATAACACCAGAAATATTAGCTATACTTCAGTGTTTCTTTTATCATGATGAAGTCAGTATAAGTGGAAAGATAGTCAATAATCAAAATGAAAAGAAACATATTAAATAGATATCAAATTATATTTATTGAAGTGACATAACTAATTTAACACAGATATTTATTTCATGCTTAAAATTATTTAAGATCCCTTTGAAGAGAGATGCTGAAAGAAACAAATCCAAACTCCCTAAATTTTTGTTTTACCTATACTTGGAAATAGCAAAGTCTTGCCTACAAGCAAATTAAGGAAACCTTCCTTAATCACAGTGCATATAAAAGACCTCACTAAGTTACAAATTTTAAAATAACCTTTTTATTTCCTTAATTCATATGGCAAAAAAAGGATAAAACTTTTAGAGCCGGTGGAAACTAATTTTCCATTCTCTTAGGAAAATTAATTGACTATATATCATTTGCAAATAACAAGCACTTTTAGAACAAAAACAAGGTTCGTGAAGATCAGTGGAAACCTATTAATTGGTCTATTTATGCAAAACATTGTAACTTCCCCTCAGTACCTCAAATCATGCTGCTAACATCTTCATTCTTGAAAAAGAGAACTGAGATTTATAAAACCGTTTGACATTAAACTTTGAGCTATCAACACTTTACTGATAAATATAAATGTTTCACAAGTATCTTCTTTCATTTCGGACATTACTTGAATGTACTTTCTATAAAGACATATCAAAATCATAAGTTCCTATCAAATAAATCAACTTGCATTTCCTCTATAACTCTTTGTGATTGAGCTTCTTTTATCCCGTAGATGCATGTTAGGGAATAGTATCTGTTCTTATATTGTAGACCTCAACAGATTATTGTAAACTCCTGTTTTTGTAGTTTGAAAGCAACACTTAACTACTTTGTGTTGTACTTGACAACAAAAACATATTGATTTGAACTACAGGGCAAACTATCCCTGCTACATGATGACTGCCGAAACACTTGATGGATGCATCAGGCATTTATCAATACTCACTCAAATATGATTTTTTTCTTTCTCTATAAAACTTTCAAAATTCACTGCATTCAAATGAAGAGTAAATGGAACACAATTCTATGGAGACCTTGTTCATTTTAGAATATTCTTGGATTCCATTCATTTGATTCTTATTTTTTAACAATTTTAAAGTCAACATCATTCCATAACTATATATAAATAAATATTGCATAATTTCAAGGCTAACAATAATTTCATGACTAAATATCAATGTAAAGTAGTGCCAAAGTTTTTTAAATCCTCATTGGCTAATTTAAAACTCTGTCATTTTATAGTTTGGGGATAAATTACACATCTCTCTGATGGGAACTCTAGAGTAGTTTCACATCATACACTTCAATGGTTCAGCTAAAAAAACTTATTGTTCATGCACACTTGTATCACTGTATTTGCTGCTGGGAATGTAAAGTTTAGTAAATCTCAGTTCTTTCACTTAGCAATGTATCGAGTATTTCGAGAAGACATAATGCACAACAAACTGACTTTCTTTGATAAGTTGATAATAAGAAATAACAAAATGCTGCCATTTACAAATTAATTTGGTTTTTAATCATAAAAGTTTCACAGAATGGAAAATTATTTTCAATTTGATGTATATAAATTACAACTATTGTACTACTCTTGATCATTGGATACATATTACATGAAAACAATACTGAAAATGCTAACTTATGTAATTCTACTGGTATGTGGAAATTACCATGGATTTTGTAAATGTGTTAAACCAGTGAAGTTTTAAATCCAAACTCTGCATACTAAAACTGAAACAATTATTACAGATTTTCCTGAATTACTGGGGTTTTCACAATCAGCAAGGGGTCACAGAATAGCTACCATGCTCTGGCCTAAGGTTTGTATGATATCTAACTCATTAGTGACCAGAATAGTGCAAGGATATAATGATCTTTGTTATTAAATTTGCAGAACTTCTCATGACTGGGTTATAAGGATCATCTGTCGCACCCACTATGAGAAGACCCCTACCAGTCAGGGAATACTCCTCACCCAGCTATGCAAACCACCCCTAAATCAACATGATGGCAAGATGGGCTTTGTAACCAATACTCTAAGCCCCATAATATCCTGCTGTCACAATTCAGACCTTTCTGTCTGAGAGCTCCCCATGATTTACCAGTTAAGAGATAATACCTTCCACAACAGAGATATTTAATTCTTGTACCAAGGCTTGGGTGCATTCTGAGTGATAGAGGAACCGTTTATACTAGTTGCTAAATGTTAATTTTTAAAAATGTTAATTCTGAATTTAGAGTCTGCCATTATTATTAAGTACATAATTTATGAGAATTAGAAAGTGTTTTCATCTTTCTTCTACTTTTGAATTTTGTAAAAGACTTATTTTCCTTGTCTATGACAATGACCTTATGATTCAACCTGTTATGATAAAAATGAAATCATATGTATAAAATCATCTACAATGTAGGACATTATAAGTAAAATTCAATTTTATCTGAAATTTTATTAATTATTTTTATTCCTTAACTTATTTGAAATATTTGTCAGCCTTACTGATCAGTTATTCCAAACAATCTATTCATGCATTCACCTCATATTCTCGTTTACTTTAACCCAAACCTGGATCTAACAATAGAGATTCATCATGTAAAAGAACCAAACAAAAATTATAAAAATATAAGGCAGGTCACTGTTATGGTTTAAACAATGGAAGAAAGTTTAGAGGTGAAATGATCAGGTCATGAAATCATTAGCCAAATTAATTCATTAATGCACTTGGATTAACTGGATGGTATCTGTAAGTAGGCATGTAAGCAGGTAGGATGTGGCTGGAGGAGGTGGGTCACTGGGGCCATGTCTTTAGTGTATGTATTTTGTCCTAGCTAATCAGAGTTCTCTTGCTCTCTGTTTCCTGGTGGTTGCATTCTGAGATGATTTCCTCTGCCATGTCTTTTTGCTATGATGTTGTGCCTCGCCCAGGGCCCAGAGCTCGGTATTGGTTTCCCATGGACTGAGACCTCTGAAACTGTAGGCCAAAAATTAATTTTTCCTCCTCTACTTGTTCTAGTCAGGTCTTTTGGTCACAGCAGTGAAAAAACTGACTAAATCAGACACTAACATGGAGGTTATTGTTTCATTGGGAAAAGAGATCAAAATATTAAAAATATTAAAATTATATAGTTGCTCCTCCATATCTTCAGGTTTCATCCAGTTGAGGGTGGATAATATTTGAAATAATATTTAAATTTCTACTGACCTGTGTAGTTAGGCTTATACAAATTGTAGCTTCTGAAAGTGTACAGGATTTTCCTTGTCGTTTCCTAAACAACTATTTACATACCATTTACATTTTAAAATACTATCAGTAATCTGGAGACAATTTAAAGCATACCAGAGGATTTCTGTAGGTTTTATGCAAATATTATGCTATATATAAGGGGTTTTGAGTGTCTGCAGATTTTGATATCTATGAGGTGTTCTAGAACGAGTAACTCTACAAATGCCATAGGGTAACATTATTGTCACTGAAAAGATCTATGATGATAACAAAATGGATGTCTCGGCATGCTCATAATACATCATTTATCACATTAACACAGCTCTTTCTACACTTAAACTATTCCATGTAAATAAGGTATGGTATTTGAATACGAAGTATCTAAGCAATTACTCTTTTTTTAAAAGGACAAAGGAAAAAAATAAATGAAGTTTGGATTAGCCCAAACTATTAGTTCAAGAGGCCATATGACTTAAGAAATATGCAGGAAAACTGGCTCTCCTAACTCTAGGAAGAGACAGAGTATTAAACAGGAAGGCTGTAGAAAGATCATGCCTAAATTGTACTCCAACAAAAGAGTTCTTTCCCTTAGTATACAGAGACCAAGAATCATCTTAGGAATGGTTTATTTCTTGGGCCTATTAGATGTTTTATGGGTGGGGCGTATGCCTGTGGACTCCAAAATTTTGATTTATTTTGTGCCAGTGCATATCAAATCAGCCCTTGTCATATTCAATTGCCCTTTAATCCAGTTGCCTGCCCTGACTGCTTCTAATCTTATGTATCTGTTTGATCTGTGCCCTGATCATGCCCCTTTATGGCACTCAGTATGTAACCTTCTCTCCCTATCAAACTTCAACAACTCAGAGTAAAAATGAGGCTGTCTAGAAGCGAAGTGTCTAATTCAAGGAAAGCTTTTGCTGCTTTGGATTAGCAAATCTTACTGATTCACAGATTCAAAAGGAAATATAATTTCTACATGTCCTCTGAATTACTCCATATAAATTTCCTTCAGGTACACATTATATTTCAGTTGCTTAATTAGAGGATCTATTCATGTTGTGGAAATCGATGGGAAGCAGATCTGCCATTTTATCAATTTTCTTCAGGAAGAAGAGGATGCTGTTGTGGTTTATGATTTTTGAAATTCAGTTTCATCATCATAGAATTCCAGAAAATATCCTTTTATTATACAAATACATACACACATAACACACAGATTTATTTATATTTGTGTGCAATATCAATGCTATGAATATTTTTGTCTATTTATTATGTGTTGCATTTATATCTGTTCATATATATGCTGGTTTAGTTCATTGTCTGCTTATATAACAGACTATTGAAGACCAGGGAAACTCTAAATAATATAAATTTATTTATCTCATGGTTCTGGAAGAAGGTTGGGATTCCATCTAGTGTTGAACCTTCTTGCTGATCATAACATGGTGGGAGACGGCATATGGTGAAACAGCACCATGAGAGCAAAACTGCTGTGTAACTCACCAATTCCCAAAATAACTAACCCATTTCCAGATAATGAACTTAATCCACTCATGAGGGCAGTGCCACCATGACCTATCACCTCTTAAAACTCAAGTCTCTCAACACGTTGCATTGGTAATTAAATTTTAACATGAATTTTTGAAGGGCCACTCAAACTACAGCACACATACACATAATCTATTATATTTCCATGTATCATATTGGTAAGAATGCATCCCTTTTTATTTTGTATAACATTCCTAAGATTTGCAACATTCTGCAAACTATGGAAATATCTAAAAACCATGATAAGTAATTATTCTATTTATATAGAGAAAATCATACAAAAATTACACAATATATTAGATATTCCAAGCCAAAAACTGACAAATGCCATATTTTTATTGTACTAAGAATGATTGAAGACCTAAGTATAAATTTGATTTTTATCTACTATCAGTGGAATGCAAAAGGAAATCATAAACAGATTTAGAAAACAGATTCACCAATACTGATTAGTTCTGGAACAATATCAATATCTGAAAACTATCCAAAGGATTGATTCTAAAAGAATTGCACTTCAAATCGATAAAGGCCCAAGTTGTCAAATTTATCTTTTTCAAAATAAAGTAATGGCTTCTGGCTTTCTAAAAATCAGCATTCATTTTGGTACAAGATACATCTTTCTAACCCATACACAAATTTACAAAATTATCATTGAAGAGTTCAGTTAACACTCAACTTGAAAATAGGCAATGTGCTAAGAAAGAATACAACACATTTTACGACAGACATTCACACTGAATTAGATTCCTTCCAACCAAAGCATTCTGGCAATGGTTGAGTAAAAGCTGTCAAAGCATTTAGAAGTGACTTCTTAATTAACTATATAAAATCTGATTACAATTGATATTTCATGAACAATTTAAATTCTTATCGATAAAATAATCCAGTGTTCATTTTGAAAAAATTAAACTATAATGAATTTACTTATATTTAATTTGCTTAAAATTGTCATTTAATTTTAAATTTGAATTAATTATTGGAATATAGTCAATAGCATGTGGTTTCTATTGATAGGCTTTAAAATATATGAAAAGCAAGAATTTTAAAACTGGACATTAGTGGAGGGTCTATGAATTTTCCCACATCGCATGCAAAAATAAGTGCACAGAGAAGACTATGGAATGGCCTAGAGTGTCCTATCCTGCAATTCATGTTTGTCTATGTGACACCAAAACAGATTAAGATAGCACTAATTATGTCCAAAACTGTCATTACTAAGCTGTGTTCCAAGGAATGCCAGTCTTTGGATATGTTCTTATTCAGGTGCCTGGGGGGGGGGATATCTTGTGAAATAAATCTGGATCACTATCTGTAATATATTTTTATTTTGAAGATTTACTTTCTAGGAATTTGTTTTTCCTCCTTTTCTGTTTTCCTTCTTGAATTTTTCTGGAGATCTGTGTTTCAAAATGTATACTTTGCAAAAACACCACAGTGGAGAAGCTAAAAAAGTGATTCTGGAATGCCATTTTGAGGTCCAATTCTAGAATGCTTAAATGACAAGATGAGCAGTTTACATTTAATTATAAAAGAACTATGATGCCATTTAAAAAGAATAAATAAAAGTGATTTTGAAGGTGAATCTAGCATGAGTTTGCAGAGAGAACCCCCACGGAATCTAATCATAACAATGGAAATCATTTGCTTCCTTAAATTGATCCAATCCCTTCAATTTTCATGAAAATCAAAAGGAAATTAATAGAAGAAAGGGACAGAGGTGAGGGAAAGAGGCAATACTGGGGAATGATACTGACCAAATTAACAAGGAATCCCATGATTATCTATAATTAAAATGCACTAAAACTATTGAAAGAAAGGAAGCTAGGAAATAAACTAAAACAAATAAGTTGATCCAGTCCATATTTTATGTTTCTATTCAAAATGGCACCTCCTAATTCATAACATTTTAGGCAGATTCATTCCTTTCTGTGATCTTGCATTCTCCTTTTCCAAGTTCCATCACTCCTTCATTCTTCTACATCACACAGCACACACACACACACACACACACACACACACACACAGCACAACTGCTCTTGCAACTTCAGTCACAGTCACAATTTCTCCCATGCTGTGAATGAAACACATATAGCTGAGTTTCATATCTAATCTCCAGTTTCCCAATTTCACGATCATTTTCTCCTCTTATTGACATTTAGAGTGGACACAGAATTTATTAGAATCAATTTTATTTAGGCCTTTCAGAATTCTGTAACTTCAATAAGGTCAAAAAAGGCTAATGGTCCTTTATTAAAATGAATAAGCCCAATTTCCTCAAACTCTTCTCTCCAATAATATCATTGATTCTGAAACACTGTGTGTTCTGCTCCCTCAAGGGTAGTTATTCCTTTAAGTAGCTATATACCAACCAGGATTTTACAACATGTTCCAGTCATGTGCAGAATCACACAAAAATTGCTCTGGGTTAAATGGAATTGTTCAACTAGAGTATCTGCTACTTTTTCTGCCACATTCTAGGCCTTAGGTCCATAGGTACTATAGTAACTATAATATAATTTTCTTCTGTCAAGGCCTTTAGCCTAACTCCCATATAGCTGAAATTAGCAGATTTATTTCTCTGATCTCTCTGGTCATGATTGTTCTTCCTAAAATACTGTACCACTTTACTTCTTTTTCACACTGCTAAAAACAAATGTTTAATATAGTTAAGAAAGAGAAAATTAAATAAAATAATGTAACATGACAGGAGATCTCATGGAATGATGAGAAGAGGTGTTGTAAAAGATAAAGATATTCTTCAGTTTTACATTAATTGTCTCACATTTTTATTGAGATCCATCCACATTTTGGTGAAACTTCAATTTAAGTGTACCTTGGAAATTTTCTTCACGTGACCATAGTGATTTGATTTTTGAGAAACAAACATAAAAAACATAAACCTGATGTTAATTTCATTACTTATACTAGTTACTTTACTACAAGGAATAGTTTGAAAGAGTACTTTACATAGGGCGGCTGAGGAAAAGGACCCATTAAAAAGCATATTCAGTAAAATTGCCACAAAGAGAATGTTTGGGAAGGGTGAAAGCAACTTTGTGTTACCACAGTGATTGCTGATACAGCCCTGCCTGAAGCATGAACTGATATTTTTCTTAGTACATTTCTGTTTCTATATAGGTTGAGCTTTCATATATATTCGTAGGATTTGTGTTAAAACATCAATATCCATCTCCCTATATGCCCCCTTCCCTTGTGTAAGAATGTAATCAACTTTGGATCTGTGAATACTTAGTAATCAAGAAACAAGGAGCTGGCATGCAGGGAATCACATAATTTAACTCAAATTCATGGCGAAAGGGTGAAGGCCTGTCTCATGTCCACTCAGAGCCCATCTCACATTTATATGCTGTCCCAGCTGTGTGCTGGCTTCCAGTCATATTTTACTGATCATCACCTAAATTTCTTAAAAGTCCCCTCAATATAAAAAATTTCTTATCAACCATGAATGTCCTCAATTTGATAGGTACAAGCATTGAAATCAATACAAATGTAAAAATCCCTAAGACACTGCTGGTCACATGATTGGTGACTTTTATCTTTAACCTTGCTCCTTTTTTTCATTCTTTAAGTCCACAAGAATAATTCCTTCTATTAATACTATGAAAATCTCCACACATCATCCAATAAATATCACCCTTTATCAAACAAATTGGTCCTGTTTAGAATTTTAACTTTTGCCAGCAGGCGTGTCCCTCAAATCTGAGATATTTGTAAAGTAAATCTCGAAGTCTTCCAACAACACAGTAATCAATGACATGTGGCATTAGAAGTAGCTAGATTACTCCTAAGGGCATGCTGTAGGGGACCAGGGGGAGGAACAGAACACAGGAATAAACTAGAGAAGTTCAACATTCAGATTGGTGTGTGTATTCCTAATCTTGCTGCATTAGAAGCATTTGCAACTAGGTGATTTCTAGAATGCCAATTTATTCTTGTTCCAATTACCCAGTAGGTAATTTCAGATTTCATGTAAGCTTTTAAGTATGACTTTATCTGCACCCCACGAATTTGGAAGATTAATTTCTCATTTTCATTGTGTTCAAAACAATTTCTAATTTTCTTTGTGATTTCTTTGAACATTAATTTATTTGGGAAAGTGTTTGATTTCCAAATGTTCCTTGATTTTTTAAAGATTATTAAATTCTCATTTAATTGCATTGTGGTTTGTATAATTTCAGTATTTTAGAGTATGAGGTTCTGTTTAATGTCCAGATTATATTCTATCTTGGTAAATATTTCATATACAATTAAAATATATGTTCATCTGTTCTTATAAATATTAAATATGTCAAGTTGATTAATGGTGATGTTCACTTCTGTACAGTTACTGACCTCAGCTTCTATCAATTAATGGGTAAATAATTAAAATTCACAGCAATAATTGTGGATTTATGCATATATTTTATTTTGGTTTTATCAGTATTTTATTTATATATTTCAAAGCTCTTAGATCACGTATTTAAGATTTTTGAAGGTCTTAAAAAATTGACTTCTTTGTTACTACAAAATGCTCCTCATGTTTTATTGCTGTATTCTATATTTTGAGGCTATTTGTTATCAATATAACTGTTCAAGCTCACTTTTAAATTTTTCATAGCATATCTTTATATACGCTTTAACTTTTAGGCTTTGAATAATTTTATTATTAACATGTATTGTTGCAGATAGCAAATATTTGAATGGTGAATTTTGATCCAATTTTATAATATATAATTTCAATAAGACTGTTAATACACTGTATATTGAATATAATTAACAACACAATCGGATTTAAAACATAGTATAATGATATTTGTTTACTATTGCTCCCATCATTCTTTGTTCCTTTATTATTTTTATCCTTGCCTTATTTAGATTTTTAAAATTATTTGTTTTTCCTATAATTTGAGTGTTTAAATGTTCCCCATGTTTGAATTTGGTGGTTGCTTTAGATTTACAATAAATTTTACTAAATCATTGAATTCTCTATTCCAGTAATAGTATAATAGATAGTATAATAGATCATGTATATAGTGAATACCCTATAATATTCTACTCTATTTCTCACGCCATACCTTTTTTTTTAACTATTTCTGTCATGCTGTTTTCTAATATATTTGTTAGAAACATCTCAATGAATTATTGCTATATTTTTAGATCATTTTCATGAATAATTTTACGTGTCAACTTGGCTAGGCCAATTACCCAGATATGTTTTCAAGCACCAGTGTGAATATTGTTGTAGAGGTATGTTTTTAGGTAAAAACTGACATTTGTATCAGTAGACGTTCACTATAGAAGATTGCTGTCCTTTATGTTGGCATAACCCATCCAATTTCTTGAAAGCCTTAAGAGGAAAGAAACTGAGACACCACTAGGTATGAGAAAACTGGGCCTCCAGGCTGTCTTCAATTGCAAAATCAGCCTTCCCCTGCATCTCCAGACTCTATATAATACAGATTTTGCACTTGTGAGCATGAGCACTCATATGCTAATTCCAATTATATATATGTATTTACTATATAAAGATGCACACATCTTATTGTTCTCGGAGAACTCTCAATAATACAATTGAATTAACATTTCAATTGAATTGAAATGAATAACATAATTTTTTTTAAATTTATTTTTTTATTTACTTATTGAGTCATTGAACACAAATGGAGTACAGCTATTGTTTCACTGGTTGCACACAAAGTAGAGTCACACCATCTGTGCGTTCATGCATGTACACAGGGCAATGGTATCTGTCACACATTCTGTTTTTATTCTTACCCCCCCACCCTTTCCCTACCCCTCCCTTCCCTCTATGCTATCGATCCTTCCTCCATTCTTGCCACCCTTCGCCCCCACATTATGCATCATCATTCATTTATCAGAGAGACCATTTGACCTTTGGATTTTTGGGATTGGCTGATCTCACTTAGCATAACAGTGTCCAACATCATCCATTTACCTACAAATGAAATGAATAACAATATGTTTTATGATGATCCATATATTATTTTTTGTCACACTGTATGTTTTCTGTTGATAAAGATATTTAAATGGTGTCATTTGGTTTTTCACTGAAAAGCTTCCTTTACTACTTGTTTATGTTTGTCTTGGTTTGGTTGGTTAATGCAGCTTTTCTGTTTACAAATTCTGCTAACTTTTGATAGTCTGGAAAAGAACCCATGACACCTTCATTTTTCCAAAGGAATAAGAATTCTTGCTTGACCACATTCATCTTACAGTACTATAAAGATATTGGATCATTGCCTTCTAACTTGCATAGTTTAAAACAAGAAAACTATGTCAATCGGATCTTGTATAGTATGTTGCAGCTATTTTAAGTATTTTTTCCTTTATTTTAAATTTTCTGCAATTGGTATAGATGAGTTTTGTCTGGTCACTTTTTCTTTGCTCCTCTTCCTCCCCTTCCTCTCTTTTCTTTTTGTTTTGTCGATTTTCTTTGACCTGATAATTTATAAGTTTCTTCAAATCTGAAATAAACTTTTATTGTTATATTTTCAAGTAATTTTATTTTTCTCCCCTATGCCTGCTCTTAATTTGGGCTCCAGTGATATCTGATATTTATTCAATAACCATAGATACTCTATGATTTTTTTCATCAATTCTTTTTTTCTGATTAATTTTGCATAGGTTTTATTACTAGATTTTCAAATTTCGATCTTTTTCTAAGGATCCAATCTATCTCAATAGTTATATTTTATATTCAAATTGCACTTTTTATTTCTTGAAATACCAAGTTTCATTTTTCTTCTGTGTTCTTATTTTCCTTCACATCCTTCCTTGAATCTAGCTTGTGCTTATAGTGGTCATTGTGATTTTTTCTTTTTTTTGCACTACTGTAAAAATAATTGAAGCTAGTGCTTTCCACCATTGAACTATATTCCTAGCCCATTTTATTTTTTTTTATTTTGAAAAAGATTCTCACTAGGTTGCCCAGGCTGGCCTGGAACTGGTCATCCTCCTGCCACAGTCTCCTGAGTTGCTGGGGGTATGGGCATGTGCCACCACTCCAAGTTACATTGGTAGTTTCGATGGCTATGTCTGCTGCTCCCAGCATCATTATATGTGTTGATTCTTTCTGTTGTCTCATATTTCAGATTCTTAGGAATCACATGTTCCTACTTCTTCATTGTCAATTTTACATTGCTGAGTGTTAAACTCAGTTGGATTTTTAAATGAGTATTTTTAAATTATGTTTCTGGAATTAATTTAACTTACCTTCAGATTAATCAATTTATTATTGCAAAGTTTGTTTTAAATGTATGTCTGAAATAACCTTACTTTAAATTCATTTCTAAATTCTACTTCTTTCATGAGATCTTTTCTAAATTTTCACCTTGAAGGGACAGTCATTCTTCTTTTGAATTCCTAATGCACTCCACATTCAGAATGTTTAAAATAAAGCTGAAATAAATTTCAATATGTTCATGAAGATAATACAAGATGAACACGGGAAATGGAAGTGGTGAAGGTGGAATGAAAAGTTATTTTATCTGGTTGTCAGTCTAAACTTCTATTGATTTAACTGGTGATGTGCTTTGGATTTTTGTCCTACCTTCTATTTTACTTATTTGCATGCCAGATTTTTGGGGGGAGAGGGGGATTACTGGGGATTGAGTCATATCCCCAGCTTTATTTTGTATTTTATTTAGAGATAAGGTCTCACTGAATTGCTTAGCACCTTGCTTTTGCTGAGGCTGGCTTTGAACTTGTGGTCCTCTTGTCTCTGCCTCCCAAGTCACTGGGATTACAGGCATGTGCCACCAGGCCCAGCTTCATGCTATTCTTAATATATACTCTTCTATCTTATCTCAAAACTCCCACCATTTATATATACTAACAGTGATTTTTAGGCTTTCAGAGGTAGGAAATTGTAGCAGATCTTTTATTGCATAACCTATGTCTTTCAAACCAGACATTTGCCACCAGGTGTAATTCCTACTACAGGGAGTTAAGGCACGATAGTTATCCTGAAAAATTAAATTAAGAAGTTAGAGAAGCTTGAAAATTATCATGTGGATCAAATTTAATTTATCCCCATCTTTCCACTGAATTAAAAAATGTGTATTCTTTTAATGTGTATTTATGTATATCTACACAGGTTTATAACATTTACTGAAATACAAAACAAAACACCTAGCTTCTAGCTTTCTGTTAAAATATGTTTAATTAAGATGTTTCCTTGCTGAGTGTGGTGGCACACACTGGTAATCCCAGAGGGTTGAGAGTCTGAGGTAGAAGGATCACAAGTTCAAACCAGCCTT
>JAJEJO010000194.1:519055-644502 GCA_020662805.1 Glaucomys volans | reverse complement strand
TTATATATATATATATAATATATATATATAAAAGGGCTGGGGATAGTGCTCAGTGGTTAAGCACCCTTGTGTTCAATCTCTATCAAAAATAAGACAAAACAAAAAAGTTGTTTCTTTACTCTGGTGATTTTTCTTTGTTTTATGACTATTACTCTTCAACACCCTCAACTTGTAGATTACATAAGAGTGACCTGATTTTCATAATTTATTTGTCATTCAGTTTTATTTTTCTAACTAATTTTTATCTCTTGATATTTCCAATTAAATTTCTGAAATGAGGGATTGAAGATTAAAATTAGAGCAGCTGACTAGTATCTCAAGATTACAAGAGGCATTTGCAGTAAAGTGTGTATTACTTCTTTAAGGATTATGTTCAATGAGTCATGGTATGTTTTTCTTCTTAGGGAAGTAACTTTGTCACAGATACAAGTGGTTATTTGTTATCAAATGAGAACCATTTCACATCCTTATTTCTTTTTTCATTTTCTGTCTCACACAAATACTTAATTGAACCTAAATCTGCATAGTACCAACAGAGTTTGATCTCTTCCAGGGAAAACGGAGAACCTGCAACTTTTTGTACCTTCATGATAGAATTTCTAAAAAGATTAATATCACATGTCACTTGTCACTACCAAAGAAGGCAACTTCTTTTTCCACAAAGCCACTATCTTATTCTCACTGGTAGTAGAAACAATATCTGTTTTCATTTCAGTGTGCTCTCTCTTCCAAAGCACTCACTTTTCAATACATGAATTCTTTCTTGAACTGAATTGGGTGGGAATGGGAAGATCAGGGCACTGAACTTAAGGCCATGAATGAAAGATAATTATCAAGGTCCTGCTAAGTCCATGTGTTACCCCTCAAGAAGATTATCTAAGTCACTCCTGGAAGGTTCCTATTTAATACAGGAATAGTGTCTTAAAAGCAATTTTTTAAACTGAAAAACAGATTGACACCAAAATGCCTTGAACTTTACAGGAGCTCCTAAACCAAAGAATGGACAGAGTAGGTATGAGGGAAAAAAACAAAACAAACAAACAAACAAAATATATATTATATATGTAGAGAGAGAGAGAGAGAAATGTATATGTATAGATATTGTGAAAGGGTAGATATTTTGGAATCAAAAAAGAAACATGAAATTTAGATTTGCCAATATCAATCCATAAATCTATAGTACTACATGGCTACAACCAACCTTCTTTCTTTAGTTTTAATTATATTATCTTTTATGTTGAGATATTGTTGGCTGTTCTGAGATTGTAACCAATGAATAAGGCTGTTCTGTGAGAAAATGGCTGCTTAAAATGGGCTTGAGTCAATTCCAGAAAAAATAGTCCAACTATGCCTTTTGCTCTCCTGTTGCAAATGCCAACCATTGTCTACATGATCGTAGAAATACTTTCATCCTGTTACAGGCAGCTAATAAACTATTTTCTGTTTTTAGGAAATGGATCTGAAATTGCTTATGTGCTTACTGTTTTCTGTGCAATTCCATTCTATGACTGCTGGTGGTTTGATAGGAGTAGACTCCAGTCGGTCAATAGCATCTTTGCTGTTAGAATTGAGAATCGGGCATGAGATTCTCTAGCTTAAAAACTACACCACATTAACATGATTCAGGGGTCTGAATGAGTCACTACCTGCATTGTTTGTGGCCTGAGAAATCAGGAATACAGATCAGAAGAGAGATGGGTATGTTGGATCATCATAGAGAAATAACTGGGTTTCTGGTAGTTTTTCATATTCTTTTTTTTTTCTTGAAAATTGTTTGAATTCTTCCTTTCTTATGGTTAAAAAGAGAAATGCCAAAATGGCTTTAATAATAAACAATTGGTATCTTTCTTAAATGTTTCTTTTTCTTATTTCAAGCATTTCTTTTTTATAACATGAAATAAAGATTCACACAATGAAGAACCCTTGTTCCATCTGTCACTGAATGCTACCTAATGGTTGAAAATAGGTATCTGAAAAGATGAAGCATTGTGTCAATGTGGTTATTTGTTATTTTCCAAGCAGACTTGCATCTGGTTCAAGATAAAGCATTTTTAGGGCAATGGAATGTTAAATTTGCCAATATTGAGTTAATAGGAAGTTTCTGTCATTCGTCACTTGTTATAATCCTGGAAAGTTACTTAACGTGTGTTAACACTTGAGAGTAAAAAAAAAAAAAGACTACACCATCCGCTTCTGGTTTTAACAAATATTAACTGAGTTAATACACATACAATACTCAGAATGTTAGTATTATTATAATTACCAATTAAATGCAAATGAAAGTCTTCACTTCTTTCCAAGAAAATCTTGTTAGAACTGCATTACGGATTACATTGTCAATAGCATTAAAGGGCTAGTTTCTGACATTTTTAAATCTCATGCTGGTTATACATTGTCTATTAATGGAGCTGAGATATTGGCCTTATACTTGTTTATTATGGTCATAACAAAACATTTTCTTGATTTTTGTTAATTCCAGAAAACTTAGGTATTCTTGATGCCTGTGATATTCTTATCTATTGACCAAGATGGTGATTATAATAGTTAATACTAAAGCATTGACTTGTTTCATTCGACAGTGTCTCTGTGCGGTGATGATGAATAAGGAATCTCAAATGTCTGATGAGGACACTGAAAAAAATCACTTTACTGACAGTGCAACTGTCCAGGTTTAGAACTGAGATTTAAAGGTAGATATGTTATCTCTTGTCACTGCTGGCAGCTCCAATTCCTCACCTCTTCACCTCGTGAACTAAAACATGACATTGTTGATAAAGAGTTTCCTCATTTCTCTAGACTTTATTTCAGGATGGCATATGGGCTACAGTCCTTTTCAGAAAGTTAGTACTCTGAAGTTGGACTTCAACTCTCAGTGTCACTTTTCTCTGTAGCAATTTCAGGCACCCCTCTTCAGTTCATCATCAACTACCTAGTTTTTCATTTTTGGTTGTCATTTCCCACATTTCACAGCTTAGTAAAACTAAAATTTATTTAAAAAGCCTATCTTTATTTTTAAGATGATGAGATTGTCTAGTCATTTTATGAGATATTTGAAAAAAAGTGAAACATTGTTGAAAATCTCTACAAATCTCCCTGCAGATGTCTTCATCATGTTCAAAAACTGTTCAATGGATTCCTATTCTTTTTAACTACTTAAGATGCAGCTGTCATAGATATATTTTAAACGGAGCTATGGATTCCATGTACTTTGTAGTCAGTAATTTGTCTATGTATTTTGGATGGTTAAATAATGAATTTTAGAGAAGAAAGAAAAAAAGAGTGGAGGTAAGGAAGGAAGAAAGAAAGAGAAGGAAGACCTAACCTGTGCCAGACTGCACATCAGAAGTGATCAAAATACACATCATTCTTACTTGTGTCTTGTCATTGGCTTCCTTAACTGCCTGATGTTTTTCTCCCCCTCCCCCTGCATGATGGTCTTGATGATGCCATGATTAGAATTTGAAGTTTACTAAAAATTACAATTACTACTTTAGTAGAAGCATGTTTCTAATTGCCAAGGTCTAATTCAGGGTAATGTTTTCATGACTAGACCACATTTCATTACTTCCACTGAAACTGCAGGAGGCATTTGCAGGATCTGGCCTTACCCTGCTTTTCAGAATCAAAGAGAAGAATTTAGAGAGCTCTATAATCACTATAAAGTTCTCTAGCCACTAGTATAATGCAGAAAATTTCCCTCAGTTCTGATAAAGGAAGTACTTCCTTATTCCTGAAATCTTCTTTCAGGCTGTCTGGTTGTTATAGCTATACTTTGGCCTCGGTCCCTGGAGTAGATATCCATTTAGGTAATCTTTAAAACTCCACTGTTCATCTTAGGACTGAAGGACTTTCTGAACTAGTTCAGTCTCCCTCCATGGATGAAAGTCTACTCCAGGGAGGTTTGTCTTCAAATGTTATTTTAAAATTACTCATGGTTGGAAGTTTTTCTCTTGGTGGCTTGAAATGAGTTCTCTCCAAATCAGTGACTGTCTGCTCCTAATTAGCGTTCCCCTTTGTCTATGCTGCTGGACCAACAAACCAATACAAAGTGAAGCTTAATCCATGACAAGTATCCAAAATTCTCTTCTTGAAAAGATGTTGTGCCTCAGTGGTGGAGCACTTTCTTAGCATGTGTGAGGCACTGCGTTTGATCCCCAGCACCACATAAAAATAAATTTAATAAATAAATAAAATAAAGGTATTGTGTCCATCTACAACTAAAAAAACGATGGAGTAAAATTAAATAGTTGAATTAATAGGCATATAATTATATAACATAAAGTAGAATTCAGCAGATACTCCAAAAACCTTATTGGAAAAGTTAGGAGGAAACAGGAAAATGGGATGTCAGAATATTTGGTTTCTAGAAAGCTTCAAAAGAGACAGAAGCATCTTAAATTTGTTAAGCATTTAACATGTGACCCACATGTGATCTATCCTGGAGAGTGTTCCTTGGATCCTTAAGATGAACATGTTTTCTGCTATTGAGTGAAAAATGTTTTGCATGTATGTAAGATTCATTCAGTCTATCATGTTGCTATGTTCTGCTGTTCCCTTTTTGATTTTTTTGTCTGGATGATCTATTCTTTATAAAGAGTGATATATTGAGGATATCTGTATGCAGAAGAATGAAATTGGAACGAATTTACACAATATATTTTTAAAAACCTCAAAAACGTTGAAAGACTTAAAAGGTATCATCTGAAACCATAAAAATACTCAAAAAAGAAAACAGAGGAAAATTATTGACGTATGTCTGAACAATGATGTTTTTGTGTAAGACAACAAAAGCACAGGCAGCAAGACCAAAGGTAAACTAATGGGATTGCATCAAACTAAAATCATCTGCATAACAAAGGAACAATCAACAAAGTGAAACGGAAACCTATAGAATAAGAAAAAATATTTGCAAACCATATATCAGATAAGGAATTAATATCCAAAAGATACACAATTTATTCAATGAAATCAACAAAAAAAAGTTTAAGGACCTGATTAAAAACTAGTAAGAAAAAAATTGACATTTATTTGAGGGAGATATACAAATCATGACAAGGTAAATACTATTAAAAGTGACAACAAACTATGAAAAGGTGTTCAATGTCAATAAATAATCAGGGAAATACAAATCAAGACACAAAGACATATCACCACACCTGTTAGATGGCTCTCAAAAAAGACAGATGATATCAATCATTGGCAAGGAGGTTAAGAAAAGCAAGCCCTTGTTTACTGTTCGTGGAAATGTAAGTCGGTACAGATTTTATGGAAAACAGTATGGAAGTGACTGAAAATTTTTTAAATTAAACTATTCCATGATCCACCAATTTCACTTCTAGGAATATATTCAAAGGAAATGGAATCAGAATGACAGGGTTATTTGTACTTCAAAGTTTATTGCAGCCTTATTTACAATGGACAAACATTGAGACAACCTAAGTGTTCACCAGTAGATGAGTGAATAAAGACAAATGCTACATGGAAAGATAAGTCTGCAATCTCACTTACACACAGAATCTAAAAAAGTCAAATTCACCTAAGAGAGCATAGAACAAGGCTTACCATGAGTCTGAGTGGGAGAAGAGGTATTGATCAACAGTTCAGTTATATGGAAGGAATAATTTCTGGAGATACACTGTACAGTGGCTCTAGTTAAAAATATTACATTTCATATGTGAAATTGGTTAAGAGAATTGAGCCTTGGTGTCTCACCACACGAAAGAAAAAAATAAAACCATACAAGGTGATAGGTATGCTAATTAGCCTGATTGAGATAATCATTTCAGAATGCACGTAAGGACATTACATTGCTTGCCTTATATTTTGAACAATTTTATTTGTCAACAGTACCTCAATAAATTTTGGAACATCAGAGCTGAATACTTACATTTTAAGTTTTCCATTTGAAATTTGGGTAAGAAGGAAGACAATTGAATAAAAATTTAAATGAAAGAAAAGATATGTATGAAAACCTTCATTAAAATGGTAAACAAATCTCTTCATAAGTATAGAAAGGTTTCTGGAATTTCATACAGCATGGAGATTTCAATTTAAATTAAGTCTGAAACATAAATTTTAGGCCAATTGGTGGGTAATTTTACTAAATCCATTTAAATTTAAAGCTTTAGATTAGTTACTTTCTTCTTTTTGTCATTCATAATGGAAATACAATACAAGAGACTTTTCACAAATGGAGGCAAATACTGATGTACTAGTTGAAGCGTGAGTCTGTTTGTATCCCTAATTTATGCAAATGATATGCTATGAGACCTTTCACTGGAACCCATGTGGCTTCAGGGACAGGTATTTGGAACCACAGCTTTAGTGCACAGAGGTCATCAAGTGTCTGAGCAGAGCAGACCTCTGAGCAATAGCTTCTGGATTTGGAACAACATTCCAAGCAGAAATGCAAAGAATAACACAGGACATTGGCTTCATGAAAAATCAAAGATGGTCTTGACTTTGAAATGTAGATAAATATTTCTTTTCCATTTCTATTTTTATAGCTAAGTTAGAGGAATTGTATTTTTATATACAATTTACAGAAATATATAACAATTTTAAGAGAAGCTTTTTATAAGGGTATTTAATCGAGATCATAAAACATTTAAACACTTGATCTCAGACTCTTCATAGCATAATAGCACACCTGCTGTTCAGTGCTGCCATTCAACTGAAAATAGATAAAATAAAATGGAAGCAAATCTGATATAACTGGCTTATGGATTAGGCAATAGCTTTGCAATCACAATAAATGTCTTTGAAATATTATTATTCCTTCTGTAAAACCAAAGCCAAAATTTGGAATTTTATCAGTACTTTTGGTTAAAAAAATTTGCATACATCCAGAAATATAACTTAAAATGCAGGGTCAACTCATGTACATAAGTAAAACAGAACAACAGAGTTGATCTTATAATTGTGAAACTATGTGAGGAGAAGGAGTGGGACCAAAAGTGGATAAAGATAAAGATGAGGTCAATTGACGGTAGAAATAAAACTTGGAGGGACATAAATGCAGAGGCTGCAGGTTCAGGACCAACTGTAGACTTTTTAAGTACAATGAAGTTAGAAATGGAACATATTAATGACTTTAGACATGGATCTGTGTTTGTGTCATTCACGAAAGGAGAGGTGCAACATACATGTTTTTAACACATACTGCAGGACCACACTTAGACAAAAAGGAGTCCTTTACAAAAACTTTCATATATATTACACACACACACACATACACACACACATAAAAGAGAGAAAGAGAAAGAGTCTGTATGTATGCACAGATACAGAGATCAATGGGGGTAAAATTCTTAATTCCTCCCTTAATTGCTGGCTTGGTAATCTATCTATCAGAAACTGAGGGAGCTATTGACCATCATGTAAAATTTCATATTAAGAAACTTTGGCCTATGGCAAATTATTTAATCTCTGTGAATGTTGGTTCTTAAATCTGTAGAACAGGAATAAAAACATAGCCTCCTTGGGTATTCATGAAGATAAATAATGCAACAATGCACATGAAGCCTTAGTGCCAGGAACATGACACATCTTTGGTAAGTACTCGCTTGCTGATACACTATATTTTGATTTAAATTGCAATATAGTCTCATGGAATATACTGCAAAATATTTTAAATACAGCATAAAATTAAGATGGTATTGTGGAAACAAAAGCAATATTGCTAAGCAAAGTTTCCAATAATTAATTGAATCCTTTCATGAATATTTACTTTGTTCACTTTAGTTTGCTTTTACCTATAAGAGTCTTAAGGAGGTAGAAGTAATTTCAAGTCAACACTTAGTTTTTTTACAACTGAAAAGTCCTTTGAGCAATTCAATGCTGAGAAGCACAGAAGGAATTGTCTTGTGTTCTGGTGCAGTTAGATATTTACTTATATTCTCTCTTCCTTTTCCCTTTTATGACCTTCAGGAAGAAAACAAGGAAATGATGTTTCTTAATATTGGGGGTTCTGTATCCATCAAAAAAGAGATCAATATTTTCTGTTGTAACAATTCCTTTTACATTCTGAAAGGGTCGTCCTAGGGGATCACCCCCAAGGTGATTTTAGACTTCAATGTTGGATGCCTGTAGGTAATTAAGCTAACTTTTCAGACCAACAGTAAGTTATGTCCAGTAGTTTGAAGAAGAGAGTGTCCAGAAACAGGAAAGTGTGAGTAGAACATAGGTGGTTAGAAACATAGCATAGTAGAACATAGGATAGTTGGTTACAAACCTGACAAAAAACCATGAGGAGGAAAATGACCAGTGAGATTGGTTCATTTTAGAGAGGCTAAAACACCCAAATTACCTCCCTGTTTATTTGCTATTGGCTATGTAACAAATCAGTGTGTATTTAGTGACTCAAAACAACACAGATTTATTACATTATAGGTCTGTGGGTAAGAAGTATGAGATGGATCTCCTTGGACTAAAATTAAGGAGCTTGTGGAGAGTGTGTTTCTTCTGGGTATTCTAGAACCCTTGTCCACCTTCTGGAGGCTGCTTCCATTCCTCAGCATACCCCCCTTTCTCCATCATCCAGGACAGCAGCTTAGCATCCTCAAATTCTGTTTCATTCTGATCCTAATATTAAATTTTCTGCTTCCCTTCACTGAATCTCAAGAACTTCTATGATTATATTGGGCTCAGTTGGATAATACTTGATAATCTATTTCAAGATCAGGTGATTAGCAACCTTAATTCCCTGATATGAGAGAATATTCCCACGTGCCAGGATGTACAATGCAGAGGGTGTGGCACTATTCCAACTAGGACTGGGTATTATGAGGTAACAAGAGATGCTACAACTGCAGTTGCTCTTTAAACCAATGATAGTGTATCAGTGAGTTTCCCATTTTCTCTAGGATCTGTTAAATTCTGGATTTGGAAAAAGAAGGACAAAAATGTTTAAAAAAATTATTGAAACTTCAAAAAAAGTGTCTAATGCAGGTATAATTTATTACAGATAAAAATAAAGTCATGGTAATTTTTACTATTAGTATAGTGTAGAAATTGAAAAATTACATTTAGGACCTTAGTTTGACCTTCATTACCCTTTCATTTTCATTACCACGGAGAATTTTCAAGTAAATTTTATGGAAAGTCTAGTTTTTCAAGACCTTAAAGAATTTTGGATCCTGCAGTTTTGAGGATGAAGTGTTTTGACCAATAGTTTTGATAAGAGATCAAAACCAGCTTCCTCAAATGGTAATACAATGGGAAATTTCCTGTACATATTCTTTTTACAGAGGAAACTGAAGTAAAAAAAAATTAGATACTTTCCTGATGTCAGTGAGTGGTAAATTGTGGAAATGACCATCCTTGCCAAAACCCGTATTTTTGAGCATTACACTGGTATTTTCGCCAAAATCAATATAAATAGCATGGAACCTTAGAGAGAGACCACAGGATGGGACCTTGGAATCTACTTTGACAGTCACCTCTGGTATTACCCAGACAGATTGAGAAAACCTACATTATGTAGCACATTCTCCATGACTCCGAGAAATGAAATTCTACAGACCTACATCTCCAGGCAATTTAGAAGGGAAGTTTTTATTTGAAGCAGGATATGTGCAACTTTCAGCTGTATCCATCATTTTCATTCTTCTAAATCTCTGAATTCCAGCTGGAAATCCCTTTAAGTTCAAAAAATAATAAAATATAAAAAGGACTGTTCCACAGAGAATGTGCCTTATAAAGGTGGCAGCCATACTATTGGATGGATGTTCTCCTAAAACATGTTCAATTTTTGGTATATGGAACCTCAAACTAGACACATCAAACTTACATTAAGCCCATTTTTCAGATGCTCTGAGAGCCCTCTACCTGGAGACTGCCAATGGTCTGGCAATTTCACTCTTTCATGACTGTCTTCAGCAATACTGCATTGGCAACTAAGGAAAACAGTCCCCAAAGTATTAAAATTAATGTTCTCTTTACACTGCTGTCACAAATGAATGGATTTTCAAATAGAAATTATACAAGGAAAATTGCTTTCAGAGAAAGACCATGCTCTTCAAGAAAAATGTCATGCCACTGTGTGTCTGACCAATGCATAGGCTTCTAGGAAATAGAGTTTATTATAGAGAAGTATGACAGACCTTTGACAGACACTGCAGCAAGAGAACTGTTAGAAAATTGTTGCTTGGTCAACACAAAGCAATTACTTGTCAGGGAGACTTCTGTAGATGGAATGACATACTCCCGTTAGCTTCCATTATACGACTACATTTTGAATCATTTTAGTCGTATTACCAAGAGTAAAATGCAAGTTAGATTGTTAAATTATACTAATTGTGCATGTCAGAATCCACACGTATCCACTAATGTACGTTCCTTAAAAATATCAATAGCATATTTATTTTCTCATATAAAAATATTGTCTCAAAATCAATATTATGCATTTCATAGAATGACAATCATTATAATGGCTCTTGTATCAGGGAGAATTTTCTAACTCATACATTTTTTTTTATTTTCCCCGGTGATTTATCAGATAAATGTGTTTTGAACTCATCTCCAAGTTGTAGATTCATGGGTTTTATAAACAGACCATCAGATGAGGAAAATATTAGCCAAATAAAAGGGAGAGGCAGAAATTATGCAAATACCAGGCTTAAACTCTTGAGCTTGCTCAACTATATATTGCTTTCTATATACAGATATTCCTTATTTTAATATAGAGCCATGACCCAATAAGCCCAGGGTAAACTGAAAATAAGGTAAGTTGAAAATGTTTTTAATATAACTAACCAGACATACGGCACACTATTAAGTATAAGTCCTTTCCCCTTGTGATGATGTGGCTGACTCAGTGGTGGGGCCCTTTGTTCTGCCCTACATTACAACAGAGTGCATCTGACCACATTTCACTAACATGGAACAAGATCCAGGGTGAAAATTTGAGATATGACTCCTACCAAATGTGCATACTGTCACACCATTGTAAAGTTGAATAGCTTTCATAAATCAGAGACTCTGCAATTAAGTATTGGTCCAACTAAGCTAAATCCTGAAGATCATTTTTTCTTTTCCCCTGGTATACCACTTTCAACACTTATTAAGCATTCAATGTGTAAGAACCACTGTGCTAAATGCCTTAAATATTTTATTTCATATCCACAAGCAATGAGCTAAATTCTTATTATCCATTTTGCCCCCAATAGAAAGTGATGTTTTAAAGAATTAAAAAACACACTTAAGATCTTACAGTTTGGAAATAGAAAAGCAGCCCTCATCTTAACTCTTCTGCTCTCCTGCCTCTGATCGATGATCAATTCCTATGGAATCAATTTGTTTGCATCTCTTGAATACACTTCTCTATCAAAGCTACTTGAATTTACTATCATTTCTCAACCAAATGCCAGCAATAACCTCTTACATTGTATCCCTCAATCTAATCTGGTCCTTTCCTCATCCATCTATCCATTCACTATGTTATAACCAAAGCATCTTTTCTGAAAGAAAATATAAAATATAAGAAAGTAAAGAAAATCGTTTAACAGTTATACTTAAGTCATTTGTTTAGACTCAATGATTTTTCAGCATTCTCAGAATAAACTCTGTATACCTGTCCTTTTACACATTTGCGGGGAGAGTTGTCAACAAGAGCTACTTATTATTAATCAGGCCCCATCTGACCACCTGGCACCCATAACTCCTACCTTCTTATCAACCATACATTTTTAGGGATTGCATTCACCGAAGGCATAATAAGAAATAGGAATTCATGTTATTTTTTTATTGGTTCTTTTTAATTATACATGACAGTACAACCCATTTTGATATAATTATATAGCAGGGAATATATCTTTTTTTTTCAATGTAGATTCACACGATTCATATAATCTTATATGTACATAGGGTGATCCTGTCTGTCTCAGTCTCCTATTTTTCCTCCCCCCTCCCCCTCCCATCCCATTTTCCTCTACACCATTCCTACTTCCTCCATTCTTTTCTTATCCTCCCCGTAACCCCTCCCCCATTATGTATCAGCGTCCACTGATCAGAGAAAACATTTGGCCTTTGGTTTTTTGGGCTTGGCTTATTTCACTTAGCATGATATTCTCCAACTCCACCCATTTACCAGCAAATGCCATAGTTTTATTCTTCTTTATGACTACTATTCCATTGTGTATATATACCACAGTTTCTTTATCCATTCTTCAATTGAAGGGCATCTAAGTTGGTTCCACAATCTAGCTATTGTGAATTGAGCAGCTATGAACATAGATGTGGCTGCATCCCTATACTTTACTAATTTTAAGATCTTTGGGTATAAACTAAGGAGTGAGATAGCTGGGTCAAATGGTGGTTCCATTCCAAGTTTTTTGAGGAATCCCCATACTGCTTTCCAGAGTGGCTGCACCAATTTGCAACTCCACCAGCAATGTGTGGTACTGGCACCAAAATAGAGACAGGAATGGTACAGAATAGAAGACACGGAAACAAACCCACATAAGTACAGTTATCTCATACTAGACAAAGGTGTCAAAAACATACAGTGGAGAAAAGATAGGCTCTTCAACAAATGGTGCTGGCAAAACAGGAAATCCAAAAGCAATAAAATGAAATTAAATTCCTATCTCTCACCCTGTACAAAACTCAACTCAACATGGATCAAAGATCTAGGAATTAGACCTGAGACTCTTCGCCAAATAGAAGAAATAGTAGGCCCGAATCTTCTTCATATTGACTTAAGACCAGACTTTCTCATCAAGACCACCAGAGCGCAAGAAATAAAAGGAAGAATCAATAAATGGGGCAGATTCAAACTAAAAAGCTTTTTCTCAGCAAAAGAAACGATCAATAATGTGAAAAGAGAGCCTACAGAGTCAGAAAAAATCTTTTCCACACACACTTCAGAGAGAGCACTGATCTCCAAAATTTATAAAAAACTTACAAAACTTTACACCAAAAATGCAAAGAGCCCAATCAATAAATGGGCTAAGGAACTGGGCAGACACTTCACAGAAGAAGATATACAGACTATTAACAAATATATGAAAACGTGTTCATCATCTCTAGTAATTAGAGAAATGCGAATTAAAACCTCCCTAAGATTTTATCTCCAATTAGAATGGCTATTATCAGGAATACAAGCAATAATGTGTTGTCGTGGACGTGAGGAAAAAGGCACACTTGTACATTGCTGGTGGAGTTGGAAACTGGAATTCATGTTATTGTGAATGCAAGTGACATGCTCAGGGAATCCTTTAGAGAGATATCAGTAAAAGATAAACTAATTAAAACACTGAGGGGAGGAAACCAAGCAGGTAATAAAATTAACACAAATTCTCACCAAGCAAAATTTTGCTCTGATGTTTCAGGGAAACTCTTATCAGGCAATTATGCCTGTGTTTGAGGTAACTCAAGACAAGACTTTTGGGCTCTGATGATCCAGCATATCAAACATCTTTTGAAAGTCATCCAAGAGAGATGTGGTCATAAAACCTCATGTATGTTATATAAGTACAGCCAACAGTGCTAGGGTGGCTCTCTAAGTAGACTCTGAACTATGGACTTTTAAGGTGAAACTTTCATAATTTGAGATGGGGGAGTATGATGGTATTAAAAGTGATCAAGTAGATCAGGAAGAATTCCCACAATGACTATTTGCAGATTAGCTAGTTCCCATTACAAATTATATAAAGTTCCCTTAAAGGTAAGTTAAAACATTTGTCTTTCTGGGAGGACAATACTAAGGATTGAACTCAGGTATACTTTACAGCTGAGCTCCGTCCACAGCCCTCTCCTATTTATTTATTTATTTATTTATTTACTTATTTATTTATTTTTATTTTGAGACAGTCTCTATTTGTTACTTAGGTCTCCTTAAATGGCTGAGACTGGTCTTGAACTTCAATCCTCCTGCCTCAGCCCACTGAGTCACTGGGTTTAGAGGTGTTTGCCATCACATAGAGCCAAAACATTTGTCTTTTGCTTCTATAACTTTCAATCTATGCCTATTCTTCACATTTAGGAAACTGAAAAATACAATTTTTTTTATCTTTAGCCTCTTAAATTTTTATTTATATTTTTGAATTAATGTATTTAATCAATTTATTTTGATTCATTGTACACAAATGGATTACAGCTGATTTTGCTCTTATTACTGCAAAATGTTTCTATCTAGGACCAAAAATTAAATTACATTCATTCGTTTTCTTATAGTTTGGTTTGATACTATTTTGGATTGTATAGAATACACTTAGTATATAAACATATGTGAATATATATTTATCAAGGGAATCATGGGAGATTTGCCTTCAAATCCAATTGCTCACCTTTTATTTGCAGAGTTCATTTATTATGCTATTGTTTCTAACTGACTTCTGCCAAGAATGGGCCAACAAGAGGTATGAGTGAGAGACTGGAGTATGAAGTACAAAAGGGAATTGAGGTCAGTTTCTCTCTCTCATTTTGCATAGGGAGGTAGTCTCATCTCTATCTCCTAGTATCCAAAAAATAGTCTATTTTGTTCACTGTCATATGTTGTGGCTTCTGGCAATCTTCCCAACCTCAGCCCAGTCATCTCCTGAGGTGGTGGCTGCTTTTTGCGCTCCTGAATTTCTTAGTAATCACTGCCCACCTTCTAAGTTTGTGTATCACCTGGGTAATCAGTACCCTCTGTAGAATTTCTTATGTTGAAAATACCAGATTGCTTTCTTTTTTCTGACTGAAACAACTGAAATACAAATAGACACACATGTTCAATACTTTCAAGAAGATTTTTTAGATTTTCCTATCTTTATTTTAAATTTTTTGTTTGTTTGTTTTTACAGACTGCATTTTGATTCATTGTACACAAATGAGGTACAACTTTTCGTTTCTATGGTTGTGCACAATGTAGATTTACAACACTCGTGTAATCATACATGTAAATAGGGTAATGATGTTTGTCTCATTCTTTACATTGAATTTTGTCTAAATTCGCAGAACTAAGAATATGAAGGCTATTTACCATACATCAACTGTGTGTACTACTGTGAGCTTTTTATATATTGTAAATTTTTTAAAAATCTGTGATAATGTTGTATTTTCCATATGATGCTCCTATATGCTTATTTGTATCTCAAATTATATATATCATCAAGTTATATGTGTAATTTATAACATTTTCCCATTTATTTTCTTCTGAAATCTAATGTGTACTATTCTGAATATTGCAATTCCTGGTTTATTTATCTGCATATATATTTATTCTGTATTAATAGAAATTCCTTCACCTTAACCATCTGGCACAACTTTGCCTTGTTCATGTTTTAACATACCTAATATGTCATTGTTAGATGCTACATTTTGACAACTTCAAAGGAATATTTTTACTTTGCTCTGAGATAATTTTGGTTTTACAGAAGAGTTATACAAATGGTACAGGTTCATTAGAGCTATGTAGCTATAAATAACACATTTTTTTACCCTTGAATTTTTCAAGATTGCCACATTTTATTATTAGTTCAGAAAAAAAGAGGGTATTTGAGTTTGTTATTAAATCCAAATACTTATTTCTATCCTGTGGAAATTATTGTAATGGAGTTTTCTAGAAATTTCCTATTTCTAGGCTTTGGTCTTTTTACTTGCATTTTCCTTTTGATTCAATCTTATCATTCTCAGCATGAGATTTTGTTTTTTTGTTTTTTTTTTTACTACAGTTACACCATTTTTCCTTTAGTTAAGTGTTCAAAATTGTTTATTCGCACTTACACAATTAGCAGAAAGTGAGAGAGGAGATGTTGAGAAAAAAAGGGGAAGGGAGAAAGAGGGAGTAGATGGTGTATACCACATGGTACACGTTCACTATGCCTTGTTACTAAGTGAGGAAGAGAGGTGTGGTTTAGGTCTTTTTATTTTCTTTATGTACCAATTTTCATATGACTTGGATAGCATGCATATCTGACACTGCTGAGCAGTCCTACAACTCATATTGTTTTCTTAACTTGGACCACTTCAACTCAAGCTAGTTCTTTTCTTTATTAGGAACAATCAAAACAATCAAAACTGGTGATTCCTACTAGACTTGGAAGGAAAAGTGTTTTGCTTTATTGAATGTGCTGTACATTCTTACATCATGATGTACTAATTTCAACCAAGCACATTATATTTGTGGACTACATTTCAGTACTGCTGTTATGTGATTTGTTGTTTCATGAACTAGGAGTCTAATATATTGTAAGCAAAAATTATTCCCCCTCCATCCACACTCCTGCACATGATGTTACAGATTTCCTTATCTCTTTTGGCTATGTGACCTGTCTTGACAAAGGGAGAAATAGCAATGTGATGGAAACAGAAATTTGAACAGTGCTTGCACATTGGGGCATCCACATTATTGCCCTTAGAATCCTGAAATCACTTTCAGCAAAATTTAACTTGCCTCCTGCACTACAACTGAGGTGCCCAAGTTAACAGCCAAATACTACACTGGAGTTTGCCAATTGATGGACATGTAAGACAGTCTACACATTCTGCTGCCAATCAACCTGCCATCAGACCATAGACACATAAAACACCAAACAGATTTCAGCTAAGTTTACATAGAGAGTACAGCCACAGTGAAAACCCATAGAATCCAAAGCTAACAAGATAGAAATCCCATAGAATCATGAACTAACAAGACAGGCATGGTTTTTAGTCTATTGAGTTTCAAGAATTTTTTTTTTGTTAAGAAGCTAAAACTCACTAATAAACACACCAAAGTTTAACCCATTGAGAGTAATTCTGGTGTAATTTTTAAAATATATATTTATGGGAATTCAAATCAGTTTCCTTTCCTCATGGAAGGATTTTTTTTCTAGGTTTCTTTTTTTTTTTTTTTTTCAGTGCTGGGAATGGAACCCTGGGCCTTGCACATGCTAGTCATGGACTCATCTGCTGAGCTACACCCCCAGCTAGGAGGATTATTAATTATCAGTATATTGGATTTTCATTCATTCAAAATTATAATGTAAGCAATTTTACTTTTTTATTTACTTTCTGAAACACATTCTGTATGTATGGTGTCTATGTTATTTAAATATCATAAATACTATATCTACTTTTAAGGCTTCTAAGGATATCATGACTTTTGTTAAAATAGTCTTCTGATTTTTTTTCTTAGCTCTCTTCACAACATACTCTCATTTCTTTTTTTAATTGATTGTTTCTAATTTTATGTTATCATCTTTTTGTTAATGTTATTGAGGTCACAATACAGATGTTTTTTAAAAAAATATGACCTAATCAGAAGTTCAAGGCCAGCCTCAGGAACTTAGAAAGGGCCTCAGAAACTTACAGAGACCCTGTCTCAAATAAAAATCAAAAAAGCACCAGGAATATAGCTCAGTGGTAAATTACCCCTGGGTTCAATTCCCAGTACCCCCCCAAATATTATTCAAATACCAAAAATAATTTTCTCCAACTGTATACTCTATAGAAAGTAATAATGCATAGAATATTATATAGAATTTTATATTTTTGCTTTATTGCTTTCTTTTTATACTCAACTTTAAAGCAGAGTTTTCTTGGATTACCTTTTATTCACTCTTATAATTTATATTAGGAAATATATTTGAAATAAATGTATTTTATTAGGTATCTTAAATAAAATGCTGAACCCATTGGTAATGAAACCATGGGGAACATAGGTTTGCTTGAAGTTTTCCAAATATTTTATATTTCATTGCACTAATGACCATTTTCAAACTCAGTCTTCCTGCTAGTCTTCACATGTTACTTTTCTTTTTCATGTTCATGGTGATGGGATCAATCTGAGGAACTCATGTGGTGAGCAGAAGCTCTATCACTGAGCTACATCCTCAGTCAAATGTTAGAATTTTAAGACCATATGAAATGGTGGATATGACTGATTTCTTTCCTATTTCAGCTTCTCAAACTGTAGGAAGACTTTACATCAAAGTGAAACCCTCTTCTCTACAATATTTAACATTAAGTTATATTAAATGAAGGCAAATTTGCCCCTTGTAACACTTACATTTTGATTGGTAGATGCATGGATACATAGATAGATGGGCACATAGATGGATTTATATCAGCAGAATGTATATATGTATATCTTAACTTATATTGGCTAATAGGTGGCCCTAAGATTTCCCATGGCTTTTCTTCGCTTATAACTCTAGCCATCGAAAGTCAGTATATTTCTTAGAAATTCACTGCTATTTTCTATGTTTCTATACTGTTTTATTAAAAACAAAATTTGTGATCTGGTTTGTATGTAAGCATATTGGCTTCTCCATTATGAATAACAAAGTTTCCTCAAGGTCTGTAAGGCCTGCAGGGCACCATGCTCCAGAGTCCAGCACTGATGCATATTTATTCTTTATATTTTCATTTTTTCTTGTTTAGTTTTCAGGATACCATTCTTAATATCAGGTTTGAGAGAGAGAGAATCTAGAAAATTACCCACAGATTTTATAGAAAAAAAATTTTAAGGAGGCATGAATGGTGACACTATCTACTTAAATTATGTACAAAAAATAAAGTTGCAGCATTCTCTGAAGTAGATATATATATATATATGAGATTATATATAAGATATATATAAGACATATATATATATATATATATAAAACTTCAATGAAAATACTAAAGAAAACCGTTTCAAGAACATTGTTTCTACACAAAAGCATGCATTGCTTATATCAAGTGGGGCTCTCAGAAAGTAACAGATAACATCTCCAAGTACATTATTTACTGTCCCTTATTCCTATTTTTTTCACCCCCAAATGATTAGAAGTAAACTCATATATTTTAAATTTTGAATTAATGTTTTGTATATACAATATGTTGGATATTAAAAATTTGATGCTATTTCTAGAGGCTTTTGCTTCTAACAAATCCCTGAAAAATATAGCAAATGTAAGGGACTACTAATTAATTATACTACTTATCACCTCTTAGATTGATCGCTTCATGAAATACCACATAATTATCATTTTCAAATTCAGAATATAGTAGGCAATGTAGTCCAACAAATAGGCAATCAAAAACACATAACACAAAAATACTCAGGTAAGAATAGTAAGATGTAAAGCATATAATAATTTGATAACTTTAGGACAGGCATCTAACACAGCCAGCATCTTTGAAATTAGAGATATTGTTGCAAAGTTATTGATTATAGGAATTAGCTTAAGAAGAGTGTACATGTTTGCCTGGGGCAGAAAGAAAACATTGAAGAGTAAATATCATGTTCTTATCCCAGAGAATTCTTTTTTTAGTCCAATAATATGATACCAAAAATGTCACTTCTATTGGCTATACTCTTGTTGATGTATGACCTAAAATGAGGAATGTTTTCTTAAGGGGCTAGTAATTGAGAAAGGCTTCCTTATTGCTCTTTAGGATGAAGTAAGGATGTCAAAAATCACAAGACAAAAATACTGGTGGGTATTAAAAAGAATACAAGAAAAAAATCTGAACTTGAAATGTTTAAGGATATTATTGATATTGGATTATTATGGAATGATGCCTAATAATCTCTTCATAAAGATGGAATCACAGAAAGATAATCAGAAACCATACTAAATATCCCTAGAAAAGGTGGTGGGTAAAGAAAAATCTTTTTTGTTAGATTGCTTTGTGTTACCAACATAATGTGCATTTCTTTTACCAGAGACTTTTCCTCCCTTACATGAGCCTTCCAATGTTAGACTGGTAACATCCACTTTCTTCCTTGCCTCATTGACCACTGAATTTCTTCAGCACAATTGAAATTTCTATGTTGAAGTACTGTTGACTGGCTATATATTCAGACTTTGGGTTTTTAGTCTAAAGGAATGTCAAGAGAATTATGCTTTTGGAATTTAGTATCATGAGCATCAGAGAAATAATTGGAATCACCACAGTAACACAATCTAGTATTAAAGGTATCAGCACAATTTTTTGCCGGCTTCTTATTCATTTGTAGATAAGGAGCAGTATAAATATAATGTTTGTGTGCAAAACGTAGTGCAGTGTGAGACTGTCAGTCTAACTTCCAAAAAAAAGCACATAAAGGATTCCTAAACACCATGATGGTGGTACATTTTCTTTAATTAGTACTCTGAAAACATTAGGTTTCTGTTCTTGTTGGCTAGGACTGTCATGCAAAATACCACAGATTGGATGACTTAAATAGCATAAATTTATTTTCACAAAATTTTGGAATCTAAAATTTCAACATTAAGGTATCTGCAGGGTTGATTTCTTCCATGACCTCTTTCCTTGGCTTGCAGATTGATGGATCACCTGGTCTTTTCTCACTTTCTCCTCCTCCTCCTCCTCCTCCTCCTCCTTTTCCTCCTCCCTTTCCTCTCTTCATGTTCTCCTCCTCTTCTCTTCTCCTTCTTCTCTTTCTCCTCATCCTTCTCCTTCTGCTTCTGACACCAGGCACACTAGAGTAACGTCCCAACCTTGCATCTTCATTTAACCTTAATTTCCTGTTTTAAAGGCTTTGTTTCCAAATATACTCATATAGGCTTTAAGGCTTCCACCTATTCATTTTAGAAGAAAAGAAATTTAGTTTGTAAGAATTTTTCATACTTTAATTTTCAATATCAATGACAAAAAGCTGAAATGAACTATTTTCCAAGATTTAAAGATGTGGAATAAATCTTTCCAATTTCTCTTGCCCAGGCATCGGGTTTAACCCAGCTGAAGATGACTGACTGTACCTGTACTAATGTTCTGGGACTCTGCTCAAAGCCTTAGATGGCGTTGCATGACCAAAGCAGAAGTTTCTGCTTTGTTACATATATATACAACTCTTGCGGGTCGGTATCTTGATAGCAGCGTGTTTCTGTAAGGTAGCATTAGGGTGCATGGACACATACTCCTCTCCTGGAAATAAGTATCTTTCTAATTGTTTGGAGAGTCAGATAACTGGAAGAAATAAAACCAACAGAAATCTGTAAAGCACTTCTATTGAAATTGTTGAGTTCTGTGTTGAAGTAAATTCAGGGACTATAGGAGGGCAGAAATGATGTCAAAAGCTGGAGGCTTTTCAACCTCATATCAGGAGTCTACAGGGAGAAGCTGGGAAGAGCGGCCAAGGCATTTCTGACTTGGACTCTGCGTTATGAAGCTGCATAGAGCCAAGTGAAGATAAAGTGAGGCAAGATTGAAGGACACCATCCCAACTAACCAGAGTATGTAAGGAATGTGTACCTGTCAAAGTGAAAATGTATTTTTTTATTATTGTGCTTAACTTGAAAATTTCTTCAGTAGCATGAGGGCATCTGAGTCTATTCAATTCCCTCATTGTAATCTGAATCATAGCTCTTTAATAAACACAGTGACTTTATCAGTAGGTCATATGTTTGTGCCCCCATCTATTCTATTCCCAGAAAGGCTCCTTCATATGCATAGCTTCGAAGAGTAAAAATGAGAAACCATATTCCTCAAGTCTTTGAAATCAGCCAGCTTCCACTGTCTAGGGTTCTGCGTGACACTGGGTCAGCTCTGTTCCCCAGTCCTTCCAGACACTGCCTAGAACACCTGGACACATCACCAAACACACAGGAAGCTCACCTCCATTTTTAAAGATCTTCCAATTGTATTCTCTATATAGGAGACAATCTTAAACATTAAAGAGTGAAAGTTGGAAAACCATGAATGGAAATAAGGTCATAGGAAATTACCCAAAGAGGGAAGAAGTTGCCTAAAAATCAGGTAAAACAGGCCTTGCAGACAAAACTATTTCCAAACAACCAGACTTATTTTATACCAACAAGTATAATTCAACAGGGACTATAAAAACCTATGCTTTTATGACCTTGTCATAGCCTCAAAGTATATGATGATGTAAGAATAGAGCTCCAAAGAAAAACTGAGAAACAACCATTTTTATGGGAGCTTTCAACACATTTTTCATGACAATTAATTGAACAAACAAATAAAAATCAATAAGAATATATATGATTTGAACAAAAATAACATCGACAACAACAAAAATACATCTAGAATTTGTATCCAGTCCCTGGAGACAGCACATGAAATACGTATGAAAAGTGAGCATTTACAAGCAAAAGCCACCTTTAGAAATTGTAAAAGATTCACTTTAAACTGACCATACGTTTGCAATGAAACTTGTTTGAAAATAAGATGAAAACACATGAAAAATTAAAAATTTGATATTATCAGAAATTTGCAAAAAAATTAAATGTTTATACAGAGTGAAATATGCTTTTCCATTTAAATAAATGTGATTTTTCTTTACCAGATTAGTTAATTAATGGAAAAAATCATTTTAATATCTCAGTAATGCTTTCTCAAAAATTTTAAAATTCGTATTCAACTCAGGATTAAAAAAACAGAATGAGCTAGGCACTAGGAACACTCCTATAATCCCAGTAGCTTGGAAAGCTAAGGCAGGAGAATCTGTTACAAGCCAACCTCAGCAACTTAGCAAGAGTTTAAAAATAAAATATAAAAAGGACAAATCAAAACTACTCTAAGATTTCATCTCACTCCAGTCAGAATGGCAATTATCAAGACTACAAGTAACAATAAATGTTGATGAGAATGTAGGGAAACAGGTACACTTATACATTGCCGGTGGGAATGTGAATTGGTACAACCATTATGGAAAGCAATATGGAGATTCCACAGAAAACCTGGGAATGGAAACACCATTTGACCTAGGCATCCCACTCCTCTGTTAATAGTCCCAAAGGACTTAAAATCAGCATACTACAGTGACACAGTCACATCAATGTTTGTAAAGGCTAAACTCACAATAGCCACACTATGGAACCAACCTAAATGCCCTTCAACAGATGAATGGATAAAGAAAATGTGATTATATACATATATATGTAATATATATTTATAATATTCCTTCATATATATGATGGAATATTACTCAGCTTTAAAGAAGAATGAAATATTATGACATTTGCTGGTAAATAGATGGAGTTGGAGAATATCATGCTAAGCAAGATAAGCCAAACCCAAAAAAACAAAGGCTGAATATTTTCTCTGATACGCAGATGCTAATTCACAATAGGGTGGGGAAGCACTATGGAAAAGCAGAATTAATTTAGATTAGGTAGAGGGGAGTGAAGGGAGGGAAAGGGGTATGGGGGTAGGAAGGATAGTAGAGTGAAACAGACATTATTACCTCATGTACATATGTGACAGCATGACTGATGTGATCCTACAATATGTACAATCAGAAAAATGAGAAATTATACCCCATTTGTGTATGATTTATCAAAATGAAAATAAATGCATTATAGTGTCACGTAAAACTAATTAGAACAAATTTAAAAATTAAATTAAAAAATGCCTGAGAATGTGGTTCAATGGTTAAGTGCCCCTGAGTTCAATCCTGGTTATCATAACAACAAATAAAATAAAAAAAAAACAACCTTTATAATCCCTGACAAAAATTGTACCTCCTCTTCTCTTTCTTATTTTTTTTCTCTTTTTTGCTGTTTTATTGTGTGTGTGTGTGTGTGTGTGTGTGTGTTTGTGTGTGTGTGTGGTGTGGGTTTTTGCCAACCAAGGCCTGGGACCATTAGACAAATACTCTACACTGACTACAACTCCAGCCCAAAATAGGCATTTTCTTAATCCTGAAGAGAATGTCATAATGAATAAATTCAGGAGACTATTTGTTTTTCATATGTAGAGCAGACTATGTAAAGGTTCACCACCTCCTCCTCTGTGAAAGTCATTAGTATTGTATTAATGCAAAAAAGAGTAATGCAAAATACCCAAAATACTATAATACAGAAGAGCAGGAGAAAGAAAAGTTGCATCACTTCTAAGTGATTTAACAGTAGAATGCCAGACTTAAGATAATTGATAATAAAATTCGGCACTATTTTTGGATAAAAACATATATATATATATACACATATAGACACACACACACACACACACACATACATGTATCATGTATCATCAACCATCATTTAGAAAATACAGAATGCATTTATAAGACAAAAATAAAAGGTCACAAAATACATTTATAAGATAAAAATATTGTACTTGGAATCAATCTAACTCAATATGTGTAATCATTTTATGAAAATAAAAACATTTATTGAATTAATATGCCTACATAAATAGATGATTTTCATCTTGAATATCTCATCGTAAAAACTCTTTTGTGTGAATGATATAAAAAATTTCAGAAAGGAAAATCAGAAATATAAACTGTTGCAACACTACACTGTAGGAAAGAGAAGAAATATTAACAACCTCTGTCAGTGAACTAAATACTACTTCTCATTACAGTACTTATTCAGATGTTTCCAGAGGTTGCTGATTCCAAAAAGGTATCTGTGGGAAGAAGAAAATATATTCTTAATAAAATTTTGCAAGCAGCTATTTAAAGTATTTCCTCAAGAAAGGACAAAATAGAGAAAAGGAATAAGTGCATTACTCATGGAATTAGGTATTATGAATTCTTTCTTTGCTTATGTCACACATTTGCTGCCAAACTGGAAATTCCTTTTGCTGTAATAATCGTTAGTTCTTAGAAGTATATTTATAAATCACATTGAAAAACAGACTTCAAATAAGAGTGAACTATTTGTAGTTTTTCTTACATAAATCTTATAATTAGCTCTGAATTTACTGCAGTAATTCAGTTTCTATTTCATGTACACATGTGCTTCACTAAGAAAGGTGCACAAATAATTAAAATATTTAGTAGACAGGATCAATGCTCATGGAAGAAATATCTGAAGTGCTATAGGAATTCAGATAAGACAATAGTTCCAGGGGAGGCTTCACAGGGTAACTGCAAGTTGACATTATGAATATTCCATTACATTATTCAACACATTCTTTTAGGAACATTTGTCTAACTTCCCATGTTACCTGCTGTGGTCAGGAAGGCAACTTCAACTTTTACTTGAAATGAATTCTTTCCCTATGCCATTGTATCATTTATCAGTTAGAGTCCATCAGTTCAAAAGTACTCCGTAATGGAAAAATACAACTTACTGACTTGAAAATACTTGTACTTCATTTCCCAGTTTATCGTGTCCTTACCTTTCTTCTTTGTGGATCACATCTGTGACTCCCTGCTTAGCTCCCAAACTCGAATGCATCTGACCAACCATTTGCTTCATCCAGGATGCTAAGAAGCAACATTGAAATTTGGAACCATTATAATTTAATACTGAATTCTATGAAAGCTCACCCCTCATCTATCTTAGAACTTGACCTAATATTTCAATGAGAAAAAATGAGGTCATTAATGATACACCACATGGGTGTCTTATTGTAATATTTAGGAATGAAATGCAGTTTGCCTTAACCAGCATCTGTCTGTCCTCTTTTTCAAACATTTCCTGCTGTGTTCTTACCCCCTGCACTTGGACCCTGTACAAGCCCTTTAGGACCCCATACAAGTCCTTTATTATTTCTCATTCCCCTCTGTTTTTAGCTTTGCCCTATCTCTTTTGAAGCTTAACATTATGTTAAATATCATCATTTTAAGGGAACAAAAAGAATTCACATCGTGAAACAAGTTTGCCTTTCCAGTTATTGTGGAAGATCTCCTTTCATGGTTTGCTTATCATAATGTTCCCAGATCACAGCAGAGTAACTGGTACCAGAAAATTATTTTCTGAATGTTCATTATTGATTCTTCCTTCAGAAAAAAGCTTCCTCAAATAATCCTCTGCTTTTGCTGACCTCACTTCTTGTTTTCCCACTAACTCCCATTTAATAATCTCATTATCTTCTCTAACCAGAATATTTTCCTTCTCCTTTGTCATCAAACTGAATAGCAACACATGTGTCTCCCCCAATTTTCCTTTCCTTTGTGACCCTCATTACCAGTAATCTTACATCAAGGCTAAGCTACTTCTTTGTATTTTATATATATATATATCCTCCCATTTCCAAAAAATCTGTTCTATGTCTCTATGCTTTTGTCCTACTAGCGTTACTGCAAATTCTCTAGACTCTCCTTGCATCTTGTTAGCCTTATTCTGTTAATCTTAATGTTGCTATCAGAATAAAACTGCATTAAAATCATTCTGAATCAATTGTCACATGTCTCAATAGGTCTAACAATGACACCAAAGCTTATTAGCATGTTGTATAAAATTGTTTAAATATATATCTAATTCCTTTTTCAATTTAATTGATTTGAATTATTATGATCTTCATTTGTGATGATTTCCTGAATGTGCCATCCTCTCTGCTCTGCCCTTTCTCTTAGTTTGCCTGGAATAAATGTTTATCATTTTTAACCTGGGGAACAACTAACCTATTCCCAGACTCTGGTAAAGTTCCAAGGAAACTTTTTCTTGTATTATCATTTTTTTTTTCATTTTGACTACTCAGAATTTCCAATCTGTAATTTGTGCTCTCCCTTTCTATGAGAGTAAGTGGAAAAAAATTCATTTTTGTGAATGATTAAATGAAAAATTAACTATATTTTTGGTAGCAAATACTATCTGCCAGGATGTGGAGATTGAAAATGAATGCATAAATAGTTCATGCATCAAGATTATATAAAAGAGAAGAATGGGAAAAGTCAGATAAAACAACATTGTGCAATAAGAAAAAACTTGCTAAGATTTTGTTAATATAAGGCAAAATCTTATGAGGAGCAATGAAATCTTAATGAGAAGCAATGAATCTGATTCATTGAGATTCCAGGTGAAAAGTAAAGGGAAGAAATGTAGAGAAAGATCATGAAGCAATAATGATTGGGGAGGTCACCTCCGATCCTAGTGGCTGGAGCAGTATAAGGGAAAAAAATAATAATTATCATCCAAGAGAGCACAAGTTTCTAAGCAAGAAGGGTAGGTGAATTCAGAGACTTGAGTATGAAGAATGTTGATGATGTGAGTTCCAGAGGACATATGTAAGGACATCTGTAATCAGGAGTGGGATTGGATAAGACCCCATACAAAGAGAATGTAAAACTCTTTGTGCTTGTCCTTCTCCTGATGGTGACGGTTTCACCTGAAGACAAAGAGCATACTGTTATTATTTCTACTCTCCTGAAGACAACAGGGAAGGTGAGCCTGGGACCTATGTGTCAAAGGAACGTTGACCTTCTATGTAGTCAGTTTTTTAGCTGCTGTGACCAAAGGCCTGACAAGAACAATTCATTGGAAAAGTTTCTTTGGGGGCTCTCAGTTTGAGAGGTCTCAGTACATAGATTGTTGGCGCCATTCTTCTGGGCTTAAGGTGAGGCAGAATATCCTGAAAGAAGAGTGTGGTACAGGAAAGCACTCAAGACATGATGATCAAAAAGCAAAGTGACAGATGTGCTCAACAAGGACAAAATATATACCCCAAAGTTACACCCCCCACGTACCCACCTCCTCCAGCCACATTGTACCTGCCTTCAGTTACAACTGAGTTATTCCCTATCAGGGGATTAATTGTTAAACTTCTTATAACCCCATCATTTCATCTCTAAATTTCTTGAATTTTTTCACAAATGAGCTTTTGGTGGACAGCTCACAACTCAACCATGACAGCATCCTTCTTAGGAGCATTCACAATTCAGACATCTCATTGCTACTGTTGACATCATAGACCTCAACCTGGATAATGAAAATCCTGGATCTCTTTCCACCTGTCATGACCCCAGACATTCCATGTAACCACTGTAAGCCTCAACTTCATGAACACATAATGACTAGACTAGATGATTACTAAAATACTTTGTAAAGATTATGTTTGTGAAGAATATTTTGAGGAACTGAGGATGTTCCTCAGTTGTTGAGCACTTGCATAGCAAGCATGAGGCCATTGGTTTAATCCCCAGCATCACCAAAACAAAAAAGAAAGAGTTTTGAAAATTTGTGATACACAGCGTTTGCCAAAATAACATCAAATGTCTTTTAAACTGTTTATAATAAAAAATGACTTACATGTACTGAACACTTAAATGTACATGAGCACAGAAATGGAAAGAAATACTTAATTCAGCAATCAAATTAATGTATAAATAAATTTGGATGCAGAATTCAAATTCAGAGACTTTGGTGGTATATCATGATTTCTTCACACTGTGATTTACTACCTACATGACAGAAAAATACTATATACCCCCAAATTAAATTAAATTAAAGGGAAGAAATGTATAAATTTTAGCTTTGCCTGTTTGCAATTTACAAATTTCACTTAAATCTTTACCATATTAAGCAAAATTCATCACTCAATATACCAGATAAATACCTAATATTCTGATTAAATTAATCTAAAAATGAAACAATGTTAACAGATTTTCTTAATAAATTATGTAAATTGTTATAGAAGCATGGTGATATATGGTTGAATGTATCAAAAGCAATTATTTGAGACAATGGAACCCTTGGTACATATGGAATTTTATCTTTCTTACATTCACCATTTTGTGGTCTCATTAAGGACTGTTATTCTAATTCACATTTTTCTCAACACTTTAAAAAGAAATATTAATGCCTACAGAAGTCTGCCAAGAATGAAATCCAGGAAGGTGATCCCTATAGCGGTTTATTACATCTCAGTCTTCTTTTCTTCTATTAATATTCTTCAGGTTTTTTAATCTTCAAATACTTTTTTAGGGTTATTATCCTTCACCTTAAGGAATAAATGCATCTAAGAAAAACTGACTGCAAAGCAAATGTCTTCCAAAAAATTTTTCTTCTTTTAATCAGTTCTTAAGATGAGAAGAAGGTGACTTCCAAGGGAAATGGGATGTATTTCGAAGACAAGTTTTTAAGTGAATAGCTCTCAGAATTTGAGATTTTACAAAAGATTAAACTTTCTAAAAGAATTTACAGTTAACAACATAGAATTGCATTAAAGTTGTTCTTAAGAAAACATGTATCTGATAACCTGTATAATGTTTAAATATATAATACAAGGAACATTAAAATTAACTAAAGGAAAAATAGCTTTCCACTAATATATGAGATTAGATCATCTCAAGTTAATATCTTACTCAGGAACAATTAAGAAACTCAATTTTTCATTGTTTTCTGAGTCCTTAGTCTTTTATCATGGGTTCTCTATACTACCTAGAAAATACTGCTTTATAATATGTATGACCACTAAATAAAACAGTTTTCCAGTGTATAGCTGTTTCTGCCATTGTTCACATCTTTATTTCCCCTTCCAATACTGATCTATAAAGTTAAAAATTTGTGCAGAATATAAAAGTATCTTTATTCTACATTTATATGTCCTACACTTTGTTCTCATTTTAACTTTTGCCTAATTAGTTGTACTAACAGAGCCAACAAACATTCTTTCATTTAAGCCACAACTTTTTTATCCAATTTATGAATTCTGATTTAAGCAAACCTTAGATTAATGCATCTGACTTCTATAACAAAGTAATATAATAGTTTATTAAAATTAAGTAATTCAAAAAATGGTACAAAATACATAATCTTCAAGACATGGACATTATTATTTTCCTGACAGAAAGCAACAGTTTTCAAATATGTCACCCAGAAAACCATATGAATTGGACATGTGTCTCCATATAATTTTTGTTGGCCTTCTACCTTCATTTGAGAATTTCCTTATAAAGAAAGTCATTGAGAAAACTTCTGTTTGATGTTCATAATTTAAATTTTAATCCTCCATGGGTCACAGTATTAAAGAGTTCTAATTTTGTGTTGTTCATTGACTCTCTTTTCTGCTGACTTGTGATAGAATCATTTTAAGAAATAGAATTTAATGACCAGTTTTTCTTGTTTGTTCAATATAGATTTACCTATAGAACAAAAATTAAGGATGCAGAATATTTTGTAAAACGCTGTACCCTTGTGGTATGTAAAGTAGAGCTCTGTATGAAAGCACATGCTATTTCCATAACCCTTAAAAAATGCCATTACCATTCACTTGCTAAAAATTATAAAAAAGGAAAATTGATTTCTAGTAATTTGAAGAAAGAATATAAGCTCTTAATGTTTTTCAGGAAGAACAAAACCAGAGGCAAATTTGTGAGCTGCTGAAATTGAAAGGCATAATTTCATGAGAAAGAAGAAGGCCTCACGAATCAATACCAGGACTCAAGCACTTACACAAATATTGGACAACATAAACCACAGATGGAAGCATTGAATAATTATTAAATTTGGGGTATAGGAATTTGAAATACACCTGGAAATATGAAATTCTCCTTGAATTAAGCCATGAGTGACATCAAGAATAAAAGTTCGGGACTGGGGATATAGCTCAGTTGGTAGAGTGCTTGCCTCACAAGCACAAGGCCCTGGGTTCAATCCCCAGCACCAATAAATAAATAAATAAACAAACAAACAAATGTTTACTGGTATATTTCTCCTTCTTGAACAATATGCTTTTTAAATTCTGCCTATTGTGTATGTGAAGAATTTTAAGCCAGTGGTTCTCAAACAGGGTAAATAGGGTATTGGTTCCTCTTAGGACACATTTGACAATATGTGAAAATGCTTTTGGTGGGGAGGGGAAGCTACTGGCACATGCATGGCATCTACATTTAGAGCTTACAGTGATAAGACACCACAACCAGGTACTCTTAATGTCAGTAGTTCCTAGAATGAGAAATCATGCCCTAAACATTTACCCATTATTACCAAATAGGTAAACAGTCATCTTTAGAACAACTCATTTAATCTGTAAATAGAAAGAAATTTACTGTGCTGAATTTTGCTTTTTTTCTTGAGTTTCTTTTTAGAGATATATTACATTATACCTATTTTGCAACAAAAATATATATACATGTTTATACAAATATAAATGTATTTATGAAATGATTAATCACCATTTTAAAGTAGACTTGAAAATAAATTTTACTAGAATTAAACTCCAAGTCATTTTTTAAGGCAAATAATAATCTTCAGTAAAGTGGGATGAAAAAATAGTATTCAGATTTCATTTACAGGAGGCATGCAATCTGTGTGCTTTCCTGTTTTTCTTTTAACACTGAGCACATTATTGAAATACTTTTATGTTTTGGGGGTACCTGTTGCACCTTCCATTTTATTGTCAATATTTGTTTATTATATGAACCTATCACAATTAATCTACCTCATCTCTTAATGATTATTGTTTTCAATTTGGGGCTATAAAACAAAGCTTATATAAACATTCTCGTAACTGTTTTTATATGGGCACGTCCTTTTAATTCTCTTCAGGAAATGCCAAGGAGTGGAATTGGTTACTATACTGTAAGCGTATATTTAACCTGATAATAAATTATCAAATTGTTTTCAAGTGTGGCTGTGTTATTTTGCATTTCACCCTCAATGCATGAGAGTTTTGGTTGCTTTATATCCTTCCAATTAGTCATATTAATGTATGTTCAGTGTTATCTAATTGTATTAATTTGCTTTTCCCAAATGATCAATGATTTCAGTATATCTTTTCAAGTACTTACAAGGCATTTTTGGAATTTTCCATGTAATGGATACTCAGTTTAGTCTATTTTTAATAGTTTGGTCTTAGTATTGAGCATTGAGTATATTTTATAGATTTTTAATACAAATTATTTCTCAGACATTGATAAAGGAAACACATATTTTCAATCCACTGACATTTATTTTCCATAATGGTGTAGTTTTAGAGCTGAAGATTTTAATATTGATGACATCCATTTTAACCTTTTTTCTATTATATTAGGAATTTTTAAATTTAAAAAAGTCAATTGACATATAATAGTCATATATGTTTATAACATGCCATGTGTATATTTAATAAATGTACATAATGTGTAATGAATAAATTAACTACATATCCATCCCCTGAAACACTTCTATTTTCTTTGTGTCAAGAACATTAAAAATCTTCTTTACTAGCTATCTTGAATTATGCAATCAATTGTTGTTAATTATATATAAGTACTGTGTTTTACATGTCCCAAGAAATTTTTACCTATCCTAAGTTCATGAATGTGTTCTATGTTAATTCTAGAAATTGTATTTCTACTTATGAATGTAGGTGTGTGCCTGATACGGAAATAATTTCTGTGTATTCTTTGAGATCAGAATAAGGGTTATATGAATTATGATTTTTTGAGAAAATTTAACATTCTTCATCAAGTGTTGATAGAACAGATATATAAGGTTGTCTTTTTAAATCATTTATTCTACATCATTGATCTATCTATTCTTAAAATAATACCATGCAGTCATCATCATATTTTCAAACTAAATTTTGAATTCAAGAACTTTTAAGATGTAAAACTTTTCATTTTGAAAATATTTTTGGCTATTTTGGATCTTTTGCATCCTGATATAAATTGTACAATACTTTGGACATTATTTAGGAAAATGTGTCCACTGCTGATTTTATCTGGACTATGCCAAATAATTGATTAATTTTATAACCTTGCTGTGTTGATAATTTTGATTTTTCCAATTTTTAATAGAAGTACAGTTCTTGTTTTAGGCCTTTTGCAAAAAAATGTCTACAGAAAAATTTTCCGCTTTTTTATTTGTTTGAAAAGGTTTTGTTTTGTTCAGAGTATAGGTTGTCCAATAATTTGCCACATTTATTTAAAAGTAATTTGTCTTTATTTTAATGTTATAATTGCACTAATTTTAAACTTTGTTTTAAAATTGAAAGCTGCTGTTACATAGAAAAACAATCCATTGCTTATATTGACCCTGTGTATTGCAACTGTTATAAAGTGAATATTACTTGTAGTTGATATAGAAGATTCCTTAAGACTTCCAACACAATGAATCCCAGTGTCTATGAACAAACATAATTTTCACTCTACCTTGAAAAACTACATGACTTTGCTTTTGCCTGATTTTATTTCACTAAGATCTTTAGTACATAATGAGAGCAATCATACTTTCAACCAGCCTTTTTCTAATTAATCCTATTTCATCATGCTACCTTATCCTTTGAAATACTGTCACATTAAATTTGCTCATATGTTGTTGAGTATGTTACTTCTGTGTTTGTGATGTATATGTGTAGAAAATTATCTTCTGGTGGTGCACTTTTGTGTGGTTTAACTTTTGTGTAATATTATCCCATAAAATGAGCTGGCAAGTACTGCTCTGCTTCTATGTCCCGAAAGCTTATGCATGACTATAAGTACTGCATTCTTTAGTATGTAATAGATTTTACCTGCAAAGAAATCTTTGGCCAGACTTGGTGTTGCATACCTGTAATCCCAGCAGCACAGGAGCCTGAAACAGGAGGATCATGAGTTTAAAGAAAGTCTCAGCAACTGAGCAAGACTCTCTCACTAAATAAAATATAAGAAAGGGCTGGGGATGTGGTTTCATGGTTAAACATCCCTGGGTTTAATCCTTAGTGCCAAAGAAAAGAAAGAAATCTATGTCTGGAAATTTTTTTGGTACAAAAATTTTATTATAGATAAAATTCAATTAATATAGGTTTGAGAGTTTTTTTCAAATTTATTATTGTTTTGTTGTAAATTTTCATTTTTCAAGGAATTTGTATATTTCATCAAAGTTTTAACTTATCAATATTATTTTTATACAATATGTCCTGGTCACCATTATATCTCAAATGTGTATCTAAGATCCTTACCTATCTTTAACTTATTCTAGATCTGTAGTAATGTCTCTCTTTCATTTCAAGTATAGTTAAGCTTACCTGTTATGGTTTGGTTGTTGAATTTTCCCTGGAAGTTCTACTGCTGAAGACTTGTTCCCCAATGCAGCCATTCCTAGGGTTAGGGCTTTCAGAAAATGATTAGATCATGAGGACATAACCTCCTGAGTTGATTAATCCACATGACTATAAACAACTTGAATGAATGACTGGAAGGGGAAACTCTAGGCAGTGGAACATGGTTAGAGGAATCAGGTCACTTGGGACAAGCCCTTAGGGACTACATCTGGTTCCTGCCTCCTTCCTTTATTTCTCTCTGTTTCTGCCTCATGGGTGTCATAAGTTGAACAAACCCTTGTGCCAGGATGTTCTGCCTCACCTCTGGCCCAAAGCAGTCAGTGAAGCCAGTGGACTATGGACTGAAACCTCTGTAACCATAAGCCAAAATAAACCTTTCATTCTCTAGGCTGTTTTTCTCAGGTATTTTCACAGAGAAAAAAGGCTGAGTAACACATCATTCTTTTTTATAAATCCAGTTAAAAATTTGTCAATTTATTTATTCTTTCAAGAAAATTTAGTTTCATTGAGTCTTTCAAATTTCCTATTATTTCATAGTCATTATTATTGATATTGTTTTTTGCTACATTATTCTTATTAACTTTGAATTCTCTTCCTGCCTATTTAAAGATGAAAATTCCTGTGGTATGATTTTCCTTTAGTCTGAAAGCTTTCTTTGAATATCTCTCATCATTCCAATTTTTTGGCCACAAATTGTCTGATCTTTGCCTTCATTTGCATTTTCTGTATTCACTGGATATAGAATATTTCTTTCAGCAGCTTGAAAATTGTATTCCGCTACCTTCTGATTGACATTGTTTCTTCTCTAATGCAATGACTTTTTGTTGCTTCTTAAAACAAGCAATAATGAGAAGCTTAAGGATGATCTTAATGTAGTTTTCTCTATTTTTAAAATACATGAAATATTTAAGCTTCAATGTTTAAGCTTGAATCCTTTAGTTAATATTTTTTATTAAATTCATTTATTTTAGTGTCATTGTTTCAATTAATTTCCTGCACCCTTGTTTTTTCCTGAGTTAAGTTAGACTGCTTTATTTATTTATTTTTTTTTTGTAGTTCACTGATGCTCTGGTAAGTTTATTGGAATATTTTTTATGTACTTCCTTTTGTATTTTTATTTTTACATTATCTTCTCTTTCCCTATATTTAGCTTTGTAGGGTCTAATCTTCTATTAACACAAATATTGATTTTTTTTTCACTTCAGATATTTCATTGTTCAATTCTAAACTTTCTAAGTCCTTGTAAAGTAATTTGATAATTTTTCTACATTAAAATATGTTTTAATCAATTCAGGGTCATTTTCATTGTAGGTCCAATTTTCCTAATTGTTGGCAACTGTAATATATTATTTTGAATACCATGATGTTGAACAGATAGTTTTTCTTGTCCTTTAAAAATATTTTGTTCTTCAGAACACATCTTCATGAATCAGCTTTATATTAAACATTCTTACTTTAGGACTAGACTGGGGATTTTACTCTAGAGCATTTTTAGCCCTTCTACACAGAAATGGTCTCTCTGGTGTTCTTTGTGAATGTGTTAAATATTCAATGAGGTTCTTCCATCTTGGGTAGTCAACATTTGAATATCCTGAAATATTCAAATGTTGGGCCCTGGTGAATCTTTGGCTTCCAGCTCATTGGTCATTATGTATCTTCTAGTTGTTCCCTGGTGTGCTTATTGGATTCCTGTCCTATACATGATTGGCTTTGCAGTCTGCCAGAGATTCAAAGTGAGGCCTATGCATCTTTCTGGAGATTTTCCTTCCCTGGAACTTTATGTTAAGCTCATTCCATTACTATGCCCTACAAATTTCAGCTGCCTCCTCCCCACTCCACATATCCATGCCCCATCGTCTTCCCTGAGTCTTCTCACTCAAACAAGTTTTCAGGCTATGCTTAGCTCCTTTTTGACTGTAGTAACATTAATTCCTTTCACATGGAAGGCGAGGTGGTCATGGTTTTATCTTGTTTTTCTTCTCTCACTTTTATAGTCCTGCTCTAAAGCAGAAGTACAATTTGAAGTTTCATATATTTTGGCCAATTTTCTAAGCATTTCTTTATTTTATGACAGCCTGGTTTTGGTTAATATATCATTAACTGAACTATCAGCTAATCTATCATTATAGTTGAACTCCAGGACATATAATTTAAAGTATGAAGAAGGATCTATGCCCATATTATCTAGAAGCTGTGCTAAATTATTTGAAGATACCATCTTATTTTTACCCTGAAAAACACCCTAGGAGATTCTATTATCCCTATTTTTTCAATAAAGAAAGAGGAAAGAAAAAGGAGTGAGACATACTGATAACCTGATGCTGGAAAATTTCAGAAAGACTTTATTTAGAATTAGATTATGTGGAAAAAGGGAAAAAAGGAACAAACAAAAAAAAGTGTATAAGAACATTATTGCATGGAATATATATATGTATAATATATATATATTAAAAAATATATATATATTATACATATATATTTTTTTTTTTTTGAGCAGGGGATTCCAAAATAGGAGCAATGTAAATCTTGGGAAATGTATCATACTTCAATGACAGAAATCACAGCACATCAATTTAATGATGTATTGTACTGTTTAAGCAAGCAAAAACCATTAAGGATCTTTCTGGTACTACTCTAAATGACTTTTTGTACCAACATCTAGAGGTCCTCTGAGTGAGGAAGGAAAATGTACATGCTTAACTCTGACTTTCAACATTGCTGGAATATGTTGTTTGTTCATAAGAAATTCTGACAATAGTCATTTGAGAGACAGACAACCAGTTCTAAATTAGAAGTTTTCTATCTCTGGAGTACAAAGTCTCTGGCACTGCTATTTAGAATCAGAGAAACTGGCAATGTGGCAACCAGGTAATACTTTGAAAATAAAATTACGTTATGATTGACTGGTAAAACATGCTGTGCTCAACCCATTAGAAAATATAAAACCAGAGTGGACAAAATATTTGCTTGTATTGTTGTTCAATGATTCTAGATATTATAAAAAAACAACAAAAGATATTTTAGCTACCAAAAGATGAGGATAAATTAAATTCCTTCGTGACATCTTACCTTGTCAAGGGACTCAAATATATCACTTCCAGTCATGTGGCAAATGTAGATGCCAATTGAGCACAGCAGTCGGTAGAGAACCTGTTTTATTTGTGAAACTGAATCTTGTCCAGAACACTGGGTAAAATCTCAACTCTTCTGGTCTCCTGGGTTTTTAACATGAAATGAGTTTCATTACCAATTCAGATAAGCATAAAAGATAGAGAATTTATTAGCTCTCAGGGGTGTTTATATCCAAAAAAAAATTCCATAAAAGCTATGATGGCAAAGACATGACAAAAACACTTATTGATATTTTTCTCTTCTAAATATATGTTCAGTTTTCCATTGCATTTGGAGGAATAAGTCAGCCTGTGAAAGCACCCAAGGTGAGCAAGTGTTGCCAGCTTAAGCTTTTCTCATTAAATTCCTCATTTGTTATTGTTTATGTGTTAAAGTATCCACCTTACAGTGCTAGTATATCATATAACATATTTTACGTCGTTAGTTATTCACTAAAGCTCAAATCTTGGAAAGAATATTTGTGTTTTTAAAGAAGAAAAAAATAAAAAGTAAACTCTATCTACTAAAAAGCCACCAATTACTGAACTGGCTGATTTTTTTTTTTTTTCCAAAATCATCAATATGATTTCAGTGGGAAATAATTTATTGGACTGTATGAAGGAAGCAAGCAAAATTGATTAGCTGTTTTGCAATGGCCTTTGTGCCTCTGAAAACTGTCAATAACTGACCATTTTAGACCCTGGCATAAAAAAACACAAGGCACTTTCATTTGTTTGTCTGTCTCATTGCTGCTTGAACAGCTGGGATGTCTTTCAGTTTTTATCGTTCTCCTATGAGAGCAGAGCAGTGCAATCTCATTTTCTGGGCCCAATTCAAATAATCATGCTTTAATTTCACAAAAAAACTAATAATTTGGCTACATCGATTAGACAACTACTGGTGCCTTAGTAGTACATTTATAAATCAAGCAATCATAGCCCCAAATATCCCAGATGTCTGCAAGTTTGCACTGCCATGTGGTAACATCAACTTTATTGTCATTTGAGTATACCTTAATTTCATTCTTTCTCAAAAACAATGTGCTTTTGGAATTAGGAATTGTCAGCAGCAATGTGGCAAATTAAATTTTTTAGCATGATAAATATAGTTTTTTCTTCTTCTTTTCAGGTTCTGTCTATTGAAATCAATGCTTTTATGTCCATATCATGTGCTTAGCATAATAAGCTGAACAAAGGACCCTGCTCATATAACATCATTCAAAGTGGATGAGACATTCCTTTTTAGCTACTCTAGAACTTTCATGGTGACCTTGAACAAGCTACTTAACCTCTCATTGACTTATTTTTATCACCTGCAAATTGGATATAATAGGTTCAGCTTACCTCTTTATGGTACTGAAGGGTAGTTAACATAATATTTAAAAATGCCTCAGCCCTTGAGGATTCATGCTCTGAAACAGCGGTTGTATTGGAAATCAGAACCTAGACCACACTTGCCACTCTTCAATTGCACATTTATGCAAATCTTTATGTCTACTCTTTGCTTCCCAGATTGATCTCAGTTTTTTTTTTTTTTCATTTTAAAAGCATCTCTTAAAAGTTCTTGGCCCATTTGAAATTAACCTTCAGTAAAACATGTAGTTTATGATGAGATTTGCAAACCCTAGAGAAATTAAAGATTTTTATTAAAATACCAGATATACAGAATTTAAAAAATATTTTAAGCATTGGTTAAAATTAGGTACACCAGATGGATAAAATTATATCACAGAAAATATGGTTGGTAATAATAAGCTCTTCCTTCCAAGGTATACTGGAAAAAACTTTCATCTTAAAATAGTGATATTATTCTTTAATCCTTGAAAATAACATATCTTTTTCATTTTACTCTTAGCACTCTTCTAAACGGAGGAAGATTTTCTTATACTTTACATATACACAGTATAATTTATTTTCTGATTTCTGCCATTGTCACAGTTTTTATTAATCATAGGTGCCAGGACAGAACTGCTGCAATTTCTTTGCAAATATAATTATATGTACTTTTTTTTCTCTTGTCTAAAGATATATTTCTCTGACAGTCTAGCATCAAGTTCACTAAAAACAGTGACTGGATCCACCAGAGATCTTCATTCTTCCACTTTGTTGATTTTCATTCTCTATGTTTAGAATCCAAAGTACAAGAATTTGTGCTGGGGTGTAGCTTGGTGTAAGGTATTCACCTAACATGTGTGAAGCCCTGGCTTCAATTTCCCAGCAAAATACACACACACACACACACACACACATACACACATAATGTACAGAAATTCCAGAAATTCTTTTTCTTTAAAATGGGAAGGATGCAATCATTTATTTGGTGACAGAAAAAGCAATAAGACTACCGACATCTCTTAGCCAGTTGGAGTGCATGAGTATTCAGTCATAGTGAGAATGTACTTAGCTAAAACAGTTTTTAGTTATTTGAAAATAATAATAATCATGTATTTGTAGAAATGAACTTTGTCCATTTTTTAACTTACCTAAAACAATCAACATGATTTGATCATATTAACATTTGGTTGGTTCCTTAACTCAAATGTACCCAACAAAATCATGTCCTAGGAAATCTGAAATTGATATTTAGAGAAAGTTTTGTAAATCAATTTCAAAAAATTATATGTTAAACAGTATGAACACAAATTAAAAATATAAGTTATCATGGACTTTAACGCAGGAGATATTTGATATTATCGTGGAAAATATCAGGATCAAGAGCTTAAGTGTATTTCCCATGTGACCATTTTTTCTGGAAACTCTCCTCTCACCAAGATTTGCATAGAAGTTCAGGTATGTAATGGCAGTCCATCTTGGATTCCTGTACAACATACAGGAATCTGTCTCAAATACTGGGCACTTATAGAAGGTATTCTACAGGCAATATATTAGAGGAAAATGGTCTTCAATTTACAGTATTGTACAATTGTGTAAAATAGAATATGAAGGAGGGATTATTAAGAACTATGGTAATTATTGAAGAAACCAGTACATACAAAGCAAAGATAGAATTTTTTGCAGAACATAGAAAAGTATCTGGTTTATTAAGTTATGAGATCAACAAATACTACTAGCATATGTTGTGGTTTGGATGTGAGGTGTCCTCTAAAAGCCTACGTGTGAGACAATGCAGGAAGCTTTAAAGAAGAAATGATTATGAAAGCCTTAACTCAATCAGTGAATTAATCCCCTCAGGAGATTAACTAAGTGGTAAGTAAAGGTGGGTAGGGTGGGGCTTGAGGAGGTAGGTTATTGGGGTGAGCCTTTGGGGCATATATTTTGTATCTGGTGAGTGGAGTCTTTCTCTCTGCTTCCTCCTGGTCATCATGTGAGCTGCTTCTTTTGGCCACACTCTTCCACCATGATGTTCTGCCTCCCCTTGAACCTCAAGGAATGGAGTTGCCTGTCTACGGATTGACACCTCTGAAACTGTGAGCCCATGAATACATTTTTCCTCCTCTACAATTGGTCTGGTCAGGTCTTTTAGTCACAGTAGTGAAAAAGCTGACTAAATCATCATGTATGGAATTAAATAGAACTTTATAAAGAATCAGTGACTGTTATAGAACAATCAAGAACAAGTATTATCTATTCAAAAAGATTAGGTATAACAAAGGGAAGTGAAGGGAAGGGATGGGGGAAAGGGATAAGAAGACAGTAGAATGAATTGGTCATAATTTTCCTAGTCTTGCATTTGTATACATGATCAGGATAATTCCACATTATGTAAAACTACATTCTATTTAGGTGGGATTTTAATAGAATAAGTTATACTTTATGTGTGTATAATCTGCCAAAATACATTCTAGTTCCATGCATAACTAAAAATAAAAAATTAAAAAATTAAAAATCTGGTTATAAACTTGAGTAAAAAATTAATGCAATAACAAACAATCCTTGCCACCTACCTAATCTCCATCCCAAACTATTATCTTTTACCACAATTCAGATAACACAAATACGGGAATACAAAATCATCATCTTGATTGTTTTGGAGTTCTATGATGCAGGTAAAAGGGGAAATATTATGACAAAGTTTTGGTACCCAAATTGGATATTGTCAGAATATTACTTTTCTCATCTGCAAGCTGAGGAATTTAGGCAAGTTCGACAAGTGCACATGGGTTCAATATTCCACCTCCTCCTGCTCAAGAATCCTAGGGTGTTGAGGCTTTTATAATTTATAATCTTATATGTTAGGTTTTTAACTCTAAGAGAAAACCAGCTTTACCTGCTAAAATGAAGGTAATTTATTATATTTCAAAGTACATCAATAGGAGGAAAGATGGATCTAGAGTTTGTTAAAATTTCAGCTTAAAGATGACCTCATGAAATAGTTTCTTGCTCATTCATTAGTTTAAAAATATTTATTGAAGCTGGGAGCAGTGGTGCATGCCTGTAATCCCAGAAGCTCAGGAGGGAGGTTGAGGCAGGAGGATGAAGAATGAAAAGCCAGACTCAGCAACTTAGGCCCCTCGTAAGTTAGTGAGACCATGTCTCTAAATGAAATATAAAAAAAGATTGGTGATGTGGCTCAGTGGTTAAATGCCCCTGGGTTTAACAACAACAAAACGTATTAAACACTCATTATATTTGTAGTCTAGGCACTGACTTTTGAGTGTGCTACTTTTGAAATGAGTGATTATGTAACTATCCTCCCAAAGTCAGGTGAAATCTAATTTCTCTGAACTTGAATCTTGGCTGGTCTTACTGTCTTGCTCTGTCCCAAGAATACAATCCAAATGATGTTTTGGTAGTATCAAGAAAATGTTGTCAGGATCCTTCCAGGTCCTACCTGGTATTGTTAGAGTGTTCATTCTCAGAACATTCATTCTCATTTTGAAACCCAGTTTCCACATTCTGAGAAGCCTGAACTTTGTGGAAAGTCTCCATGGAGACATTCCAGTTAATTGTCCATGCTGAGCTGGAAGAGGACTTCTATCGATATCAGTTTTTAACTCATTTACTGCATTCATGTAAGAGATTCTTAGAACCAACCACTGAAGTTCAAAATCCCGTAAGCCTGTGAAGAGTAATAATAAAATTTTGTTTTACTTACTAGGTCTTGGGGTTGTGTGACAGGCTGCCTTAACCACATAACACACAATGAACAGTACAGTTAAAACTCCCTAGAGTTATGAGGTTATGTTTTCATTATGGAGGCGTTAACACACAAGCTATGCAAATACATCAGAGAAGGTGGAAGAGCAAGAGGGAGAGAGAAGGAGTGGAGGCAGGGGAAAAGAGAAGAAAGAGAAAAATTTCTCACTCCTGACATTTTTGGAGTATGGACCAGTTCCTCTTACTGCTGAGTAGAGAGCTAGAAAATGGCCCAGAAATACTGCTGAAGAAACCAACTCCAGGCTCAGAGATATTTGCCTCTTTCCTGTGTTCTACCCTTTAAAAATAAACAAACAAATAAATAAATAAATAAATGATTTTTTGCCAGAAATTCTCCATCATATGTCCCAGAAAACCTTCTATATTATGTTACATAGCTGAGTCACATGCTCAACACTAGCAACAATTGATTTAGACCTAGAGGGATAAAAAAGTAGGGCTCAATACTAACTTGTAAATCTCATATCCTTTTATAGCCAAATAATGTCTCAGAGTAAGCCTGATTTTATGCTACCTCTTTGGGAATTCTGAAATAGAATTCCTTAAATAAAACTCTGCATCCAGTTTAAATCATCCAATACATATAATAAATTCACAGGGAAAAGGTAAGTATCATCAGATGCTAATATTGCATGCATTGGAGGAGATAGTGGGCTATTACTTACCTGTATAAGTAAATAAATACATGCAGGAGAGTTTCAACTACTTTTTAAGACTTATGAAGAAAAAAACTATGCAAATAGTCTCATCTGATATTGACAAACGCTAAAAAAGTCTTTAAAAATCAATTAATAAGTAGATTGGACATATAAGATTTCAAGAGATTTGTGTGAAGGAATTTTTAAAGTTAAAAATTATAATAATTTAAAAGAGGCAAACATAAAGAAAGACAATTTATTTTTTAAAAGAAGATATCAAGCCAGGGTATGTTTTCCCATGCCTGTAATCCCAGGGGCTCAGGAGGCTGAGGGAGGAGGACTACATTCAAAGCCAGTCTCAGCAAAAGTGAGGCACTAAGCAACTCAGTGAGACCCTGTCTCTAAATAAGACACAAAATAGGGCTGGAGATGTGGTTCAGTGGTTGAGTGTCCCTGAGTTCAATTCACAGTACCCACCCCCCAAAATAAGAGGGTATCAAAAGAATGAAATTATTACATTTCCTGGACAAAATTTTAAAAATAATTAATTGGAAATGATCTAGCACTTTTATGAGAACTGCAAAATAAACTTGAAATTAAATGCAAATGAGAAATTTCAGATTCTAATGTAAATTGACAAAATTTATTTCAATAATATTCTGCTTAAATATTTGTTTTTGGAATGCAAAAACAAATACATCAGTATTAGAGCAAATACAGAGGAGTTCTGACTATAAATCCAAGGTAAGGAATGGCTTTGAAGAGAAAGTATAAAGTAAGAGTTGTTAAATTTAAAAAAAGATGAAACAAAACCTTTCAAGCCACTGACAATAATGCTAAAATCTAAAATTAACTTTGGTTTCAGTCTGGACTGCATTTGTCTCTCTTTAAACAATAATTTCTATTTAGATTTTATTTCAATTTTACTAGGTTATAAAAATCTTAATTCATATTCTCCTTAGAATCACTGAAATTACAAATATATAAAGCCTTTTAGAAGCATTATCAATATTTACCAATAACTACGAAGTCTAGGTTATATCTCAGCAAGCATTCATGTTACATAATTATTTTTAAAAACAAACTTCAGAATGCAAAGTATTGGATTGTCATAATTCTCTAAGTCCCATTAATTTGCATAGACAAGGCTCAGTTAAAATAGAATTAGGTGATCTGTTTAGATTGCTTTTCTTCCAAATATAAGCTCTATTAGAAAGACACCTTGATTTCTTAAATATATCTGTGATATTTCTAGTTCCTTATCATTATTACTCAGCAAGGAAGGATTTAAGCTTCCCAACTACTTTTCTCTCATAATAGCTTAATTAAAATAGTGAAAACAACTGAAAATTCTGCAGTAAATGTCAGATGTTTAATTATTCTACCTCTTCAATTGGAGAAAATGCAAAATGTAAAATTTCAGTTTCTTTATTAGATTTATTATATGTACAGCAAAGATGCATCTAAGTCTAATAATTGACTTAGGAAAATATTGTTAATTAAATTTAAGACATTCATTTGCCTTCCTTGAGGAAAAATTTCATAATTACTGACTAATCATTGTACAGCAAACATTACACGTGTATTTTCAAAGCATATATTTTAATGAATATGTATTCAAAGAAAAACTATTCTTAAGCACACAATTTTCCTTTTTTATGGACTGCACGTGTTAAAAGAGAGCGTTACAAATACTATCAGCTCTGTCTTATTTCCTTTTCATACCAAAACGTTTAATGTTGATAGTTGGACAATTTCCCTATGAGAGTTCTCTTAGAAAGATTTTTTGCCTATCTTTACTAAAACCTAATATTTATGATTTAACATTTTTGCAATTTATGAGAAATTTAATTTCTGAACATTTAAGATCACTACAGACCGCCTTCTTGGATATTTAACCTCTCTACATTTTCTATAGACTTAATTTATACAACCAAAAGATGGCAGTACTTCATCAACTATTCTTTTGCTATAGCCCTTAATATTTATTTTCATGATAGGCAAAATCTATTGGGTGCAATTTTTGTGTTTCAAGAGTTAAGATATATTCAATATTAACAGTTCTTCAACAAATATTTTAATTTTTGAGCACTAAATCACAATAAATTTATTTTTTTAAAAGAATCTAAAAACTAAAATCCCCATAATAATATCAAATGGGGTATATTCTAGGAGGATATTTTAAAAATTCTTCTCCAACTCTTCTCAGGGCTATATTTGATTAGTTGCCTATGAGACTCACTAAAGACAGATCTTTGAAGACCTGTGGAGTACCTTTCTATGAATATAATGATCTTGATTTCATTTTAAAGAACTTGAGGCTTATAAATGTGCTTTCATATGTGCCAAAGTGAGGCTGAATCTTAAAACTGTCCATTACCTTGAGAATTTGGGCTGTATCCTAACCTCTATCAAGGGCAGAACCCCTGTATTTCTAATTAGCACACAATCAATATAAGGAAAGATATTTTTATGTTTAAATACTGGCAGTACTGAATGAAATGTCACTGAATCTTAGGTGTAGAATGATGATTTTGTGATTTTTCTCACTGCCTATTGTATTAAAAGCAAATTTTCTCTGGGAATCTTTATCACTTCTCTTACCTCTTGCTCACTCCTTTAACTAAAATAGCAAAATAATCCATTTCATCACTGTAACGTTTTTATCACATATTACAAATCACAAATTATTTCTTCTCAAGACAGCCACATTCAAGTTTTAATCGAGTCTCTAACTCTGCCTGTTCCATAAAGTTTGCCAATTCTGATCCCTGTGTTATATATTGAGGAAGGTCAACCTATGGATCCTGTGTGCATGTTCCAAGTTGGGTCGTGATCAAGGCAGCCTTAACATTCTCCTTATATTGGCTCATGATAGGAATCTGGAAAAAATGTTTTGGAGAAATAGCTGATTTAGATGGCTGATGAACCAGGCTCATACAGAAGTCACTTCTGGCCTAGCCTTAGCTATCCTTTCAGCATCTTGTTGGATACAGTAACAGTTTACTATACAGAAGGTGGGCAGGCTGTTGAGCCAGCTTCAACTGGTTTGTTGGCAGGCACATCCTGAGAACCCCTAGCCAAACTTTACCTCCTGCTTATTATGACTAATTACCATATGTATACATACTCCTTAACTTCATAAGTTGATGCTAATGAAGCTAAGCAGCATTCCACAAAGGGACTTCCCAGTTCCAGAGAACTTCATTCACATTTGGATGCTGCTTGTGAATATTAATTCCCTTAAACTACATAAACCACAACCTGCCTCTCTGTGGCACACCTCAGCTCTGGAGTCTGCCCACAATACCCTTGAATTTGTCTTTAGCTTTGTCAAAAAACCTCTTCCTCTGCTCTGAATCATGACCAGTCCTGACATTCCTTTCTGGAATGACTATCCAGGGCCCAGAGGGTTTCAGTAGAGGTCTCCTCTTCTCCAAGAAGGCTTTTCTAATCCCTGACCAATGACAATCTGAACTTCAAAGTCTCCTTCCAGAATATCGCCCTCTTTTCCCTATTCCTTTGTATATTAAATTTTATTAATTTAAATTATAAGTAATTTTTCCTGCTTCTTTGACGATAAGTCTTCTCCCAGATTCTTGCCAATTTTTCAAGCCATGGATGTCTTTCCCGAAGACATAGCTTCCCTTTGAAACAGGGTCATCACGAAAGGGTACCATATCCCAGTCTCTGTGGTAGGATAGGAGACCAAGATAACTGCCAATGAGTGAACACAGATGGTCTGAGTGAACACCTGGACCACTGAGTCCCTCCTTGTCCTCTAGAACTTTCTCCACTAGCTCATCTCAGTGCATTAAAACTGCTTTTTGTTTCAATAAAGTTGAGCTCAATTTCTCTCTTCCTGCTGAAATGGACTTGACCCCTATTGCAAAAGCATAGAATTAGTCCTTCTTGTCTAACTCCATCTACTGCAATTTTTCTTTGACATTCTTTTTTATTGTTGAAATTGCTGAAAGAAAACATGTCACAGATGTATCTCAGTGATTCTCTTCATCTAAAATATGTTTGAGATAAATGGAATCAGGGTTCATCGTTTTATTGTCAATATTTTCATGTGGGTGTGGGGAGCCCTGTTGCTGAGTTCAAGCAATTTCAGGAAAAATTCAGGTAGCCCTTAGCCATCACTTCCATTTCTTTACCTTATTTCCCAGTTCTTCCATAATTTCAAGGAAATATCTTTTATCAAAAAGTTGTGGTAAAGAATGACAAATCATGTTAGAGAAAAATGGCATAAGAAAATCTATCCCATAGTTAGGTAAGTGTCAGTGAAGAGATGGGTATTACATAGACAGGCCAATCACAAGCAGAAAAAGACTAGAGTTTGTGAAGTCTGAAATTTATATAATCTGAAAAGCATTCAGTTTGGAACACAAAACATTTTGAATACAAAAGTTATTCATGCTACTGCCAGGTCCTTCAAATGGGGCCTAGAAAAGTGAGAGGCCCTGGAGCTTGGGGTGCTTTGCTTAATCCCCTCTGGAATACATCTATGTGAAACAATGGTGAATTCATCATGTGAGGGAAAAGACAAAGATGTGACCGTGTGTGTGTGTGAACACACTTGGGTGTACCTGTAAACAAGATGAATTTTGAGCCTCAGCTAGAATTCAGAATCCACCAAATCCCTGTGTCGGATGTAAAGTAAACTCAGAGCTCAGAACTTAAAGCAGGTCTCAGAGGACAGCAGAAAATGTGTAAGAAAAAAGTAATTACAAATGCTCAGATCAAATAAATTCAGGTTTTCTCTTTTTGCCCATTCTTGTGCATCTTATTCTACACAATGACTGTTTCCTATGGTCAGGGTGAATCTAGGAAACAAATGTGACCTAATAAAAGACTTAACGAGAGATAACTTAAAAAGAATGAAAGATATATATATATTAGTCTGTGTATGTGTGTATGAACATATACACTTAAAGATACTCCTTTGTCAATTGTTCCCCACTCAAGAGTGCACAGGGAGCACACTGCTTCTATTTTCCTTTCGAGTCCCTGTGCAATTTAACAACAGGAGCTGATATTTGTAATAGTGGCAATGTGAGCACATAAGACTGTACTGTTTTAGTTTGTTTGCTTTTTATTTGTTTATCTTGGGAGATATTGATAGGATGAGTAGAAAATGAATGAAAGATGAACAAATATAATATGTTAGCTATTGAACATAGGGAGGATAAAACTAGCAAACCTGGGTCTTTTAACCAATCATGGTCTCCTTAGAAAGACTCATTTTCAAATTTTAAATCTCCTTGTCATGCTATTTATTTCTATCCAGGCTAAAAACTTTCTGAGTTCATCATGGAAAATAATAATATTATCTATCTTCTAAAAAACAGTAAACTGTGACTCAGAGTTATTTTCACTTTGAAAAGAAAAAGCACTCTGCTAAGCAATTGAAAATTGTGTTTGAAAACTAAGTTCCTTGCCTCTCCCCTTCTAACTCCACTTTGGCTCCCCTGAAATTACAACTTTAAAGTATTACTTTTCATTTCCCAAAATGTATTCACATTTATGACTCTGTTGTTATAAAAGACAAAAGTAACCTAATCTAGTAAGAGAAATCCAGACAGGATTTTGATTGTTTTAGCTATTTATGTGTTGCTTTTCTATTAGTGGAAAGAGAATAATTGTCTTTTTGCTTTTTGGAATACTGTGGAGACAGTACTGTATTTGATGATTGATAGGGGATCACTAAATAAATGTACTCACATAGATACAGAAAAGCTTTCTATGGGATCCTTATGAGTTTTAAGAGAATCAGTTTCCAGATTCTCAACTTTCATGTAGGCCATTTTCAGAAATCGATCTGTGAGTGTACTCCTATGACAGCACTACTCCTTCCCCTCGCCTTCCTCCTTTTCAATCGTTCTTCAATTTTCCAAACACTGAATTTATTCAGACACATTCACACACACTTCCCACCATTCCTAAACTTGAACTCTCAAGCATATTTTAGGCTCACATGTCACCCAACAGGAACTTTTGGAGATGTGGATTAAGTTAATCAAAACTTTTGCAAAATCATATGGTTTTCCAAGTTTTACTCATTAAAAAATTAATGACAAAATCGTCATTAACTGGCAGACCATGGTGATTTTTGATAATTAATTTGTCTGTAATATCTGTGTGTAATAAAACAGTTTTAGAGAATTGAGTAGCATCGTGATAACAAAACAGCATTGTTGTTTTATTGTTATGGATTAGGCACTGACCTCTACAAAACTGAAGAAAAAAATAAAAGAGAGAAGAATGCTAAATTCAGCTTCATTCTAACAATAAGTAATTCACCAAAGATATAGTAAACAGTAATTGAAGGAGGGACTCTATCACATTAAGAAAAGCATTTCCAACAAAAGTTGATATTAAAATAATTACATATTAAAACCCTAAGTTTTTATGCCATGGTGATCTACTAATATCTAATAAAATTGATTATATAAGATTATTTTTCTATTATGATACTTATGGTCAAAAGATATGTTAAAATAATATGTATTTTGTGTATTTTGGTGAAGAAAAAGATGAGAGTCTTTCAGGCCTATGTTGTCTTACATTAAGATAAAAATCTTTGGGGAATTTGAATGGAAATACTTCAAAAACTTCTTAATTTATAATGAAATAACTTAATAAATTTAAAAAGTGAATGGAGCATATAATTATACATAGTCCCTTTGGAAGATACATGAGTCAAAAATTCAGAGAACCTTGATTCCTGCAATCATTACAGAGGCAACAGGAAAAAGCATAATCTTATGTTTATAATAGCTAGCATATTAAGGTCTGACACAGCACAAAGATATGTTAGAATGTGCAAATGGTGTTTCAAGTGTGCTGGAGCACTTTACTTATTTATTTTAGAAGAACCTTTAAATCTGGCATTTGGTATTTTTATAGAACCTTACTTTTTATGAAATTACAAAGTTCCTTTTCACCTTTGCTACCTTCAAATTAAGGTGTTTAAGAACATATAGGAAAAGTGGTTGAACGTCTACCAATAATATAAGTGGGTAAAATATTTAAGGTAATGAGTGATAACATTATTTTTTTTAGATATTTTCTACATAGTTTGTTTTTATAAAAACTATTACAGGTTAGACATGGGACGAATTATCCATGATATTAATAATAGTGAGGGGATTGTTTGTATTTTTTTCCCTTTCACCTTAAAAAAATGGACTTCAGATCACATCAGTCTTTCTTAATCATATTAAAGATATAGTCAAAAAAGGACGCCAAGGACCAGGGTCATTGCCAAAATGAGGTGAATTGCCTTTGCCTCTTACCCAATATAAATGACTGCCAATAGAAATTGTACTTGAAAAGAGGCCAGGTTCCCAACATTCCCACAGACTCCTTAGAGTAATGCAATTTTAATTTTAATGATCTTCAGAAAAGAGGCTAAAAGGGAAGTGCCCCATGCTATTTCCTGGGTTCTGTTGCTAGCAAACCACAGCCAAAAGTGCACTAAGGCTGATGTTGGGAAGTCAGAGTGACAGGAGGGAAGATATTAGAAGTAAAGACGCAGTCATGTCATTCACTTGCAAAGGATCCTGTCCTAGAATCTTATTTTCGTTTGGATAAAATACAGAACTCTTCATTTGCTATTCAAGGAGAGGAAGCCCTGCCTGGGCACGCTGCTGTCTAACATTACCATCTCTTTATATTCCCAGACAGTCAGTGTACAACTTCCGCAGCTTGAAATACTCCAAAGTGACTCTCATTCAATTCTACCTTTAGGTCTCGACTGTAGTCTCATTTCTTCAGGAAATCTCGTTAACCTAGACTTATTTTCATTTGTATTTGAATCCCAAAGCTTCTATAATGAGGAGGAAATATAGGGATGAGGACTTGGCAACTAATATTTAGTAGGCTCTGATTCCATGTCAGGCATTCATTAGCTCTTTGAAGAATTGCAACAGCGCCTTGAGGTAGAGTCTACCATACTATTATCCCCGTATTAAAACTAAGTGTTAGACTCTGATTGTAGTGGCCTGTCCAAGGTGACAAGGCTAGTAAGTGGCGGTGAATTACTTCTTTAATTTGCATTTTTCCTAGTGGTCCCCTACCTCTATGAGAGGAGGTGTGAATGTCTGTCTTGCTCATTTTTGTGTTTATCTCTTGGACTTGTGACACTGTGAATATTTAATACATCTTTACTGTTTAACTGATTATGCAGATGATGTGATGATAAAGCTCTTATATATTTGTGTTATATCATGGGATATGAGAAATATTTCTGACAGTTGCAAAAGGGGTGTTTAGTTCAAGTTTAATAAATAAAAGACAGGTTGTTATCTTGCCTGGCAAGCATATCAGTGAGAAAAATAGCATTCAAGCATTGTAAATGGGGTTAATTACTTCCCTAAATTTATTGATATTATTTGATTAAAATTAAAAATTTTGGAAACGTAACAAACGATGTGTCTAAAATTGCCCTTTATAAAAATAAAATAGGTAACTGCCTTAGAGTATCTCTTTTACTTTAGTTGAATACCTTTGCCGCGTAAGACGTAAGTCCAATAAAGCAATACTAGTCTAATGATAACAGTATCTACAGAGAAAGAGGAAAATGCAGACGAAGAGTGATGACTAAATCCAATAAAAAACATACAACCACTGTTGAAATTTGGCTGTATTAATTTGGCTATTATCTAACAAACATATTGAAATACAATTAAAAAGGGCTTTAATCAGCCTGTTTATTTGTAGAACCTGAGTGACTTGAAATCTATTTAAAACTTGTGTTCTCAGAAATTTGAAGCACCCAAAGTCAATGGTTTTTATTAGCATTTCCTGATTTATTAAAAATCAAATGTTAAGAACTGATTATTTTTCAATGCAGATATCAAAGCAATAGATTTCTAGACTTGTTTTCTATGTTCTTAAAATTTAAGAGAAAGTAGAAAAATATTTTCATTATGCACCATTTTAAAAATAATGCCATTTTCATGATATCAAATGTTGTTGCCTGAATTATATACTAATAGTCTGGTAGAAGTCTTTTCCTGCAATTTGGAATTGATTAATCACTACTGCCTTTACTCATGGCTACTACTATTATGAAATTTTTGACACTATGTAAACATATGATTTTTTCATATATTCATATATATTACACATATGCAGGTTTGGCAATTTATTCTTAATGCCTGAATCTGTTATAATATATCCTATTACAATTTGATGATGAAATATCTGTATTCAGTTGTTTTATTTACTTACAGTTGTTCATGAACTTTTAAGCCGAACAATTTATTTTCTTAAACTATTGGAATTCATTATGCCTGAATTATCATTCTCTCATTCTAGGGGGATTGTCAATAAAATGTAGACTTCTATAAACCAGCCAGTTTGCAATCAAAATTTTACCTCCTTTAAGGCATTTAGAAGGTCACCTGAATAGTGCTTCCAAGAGAATAGTTGTTCTTTTTTTTTTTATCATTTTTGGCAATATTCTATAGGTAAGACAAGAACTCAATATTTAGTTGGGTTCCTGATTTTATCTGCAAGGTTCTAAAATATTTATTTTCCCTCAGCTTTGTGTTTATGGATAAAATCAAGAATCTGTTTGTAAATCCATTTTCTCATGAAAAATACCAAAGTGTTTTTTTTTTTCTTTTTGTGTGTGTGTGTACATTACCTGTATTTGAGGATGCAAAAGAAAATTAAAATTTAAAATTGTTACGAACAGTAACTTCTCAATTTTGTTTTGAAAATGTCAAGCTTCACTTATAAACTTTTAAAATTATCCTTAACAGATGATGATTAAAAATGATATTGTGTTCAATCTCTGAAAACATTTTTAAATGACAGCAAAGTAATTCATCTATTGAATATATGTGCACTGTGAATATGGTGAAAATATTATTTTGTGTCTGTCTTTTCCTTCAACAAAATTGCATTAGAAAGAAAAAAGAAATAAAATTTAAATAAGGAAATTGAAAGAAATATGAACAAAGAAGTCATAATAATGTGGGGTTAGTATGTTCATGCAATGATCTTGATATGAGGAAAAAAGCAGCAGCACAATATAGAATGCTCTGTGAATAGAAAAATGCTTATGAAACTATTTGAACTAATACACCATCAGAATCTTTACACATCATGAAAATAAGATGAAAGTCTGTCATTAAATCTTGTCAGTTCTATGAGGCACAGGTCACTCAGTGACTATTCAAACAGATATACTAAGATCAACTTATGGCTTACTATTTATTAAATATTCCAGATCTTAGTGAATTTATATGCTAAACTTGTAAATTTCTGCCCATTAGAAATGCAAATAATTTTGTAGCAGATAATCCTATAGGAATATTACTCTGTAAATCAGAGCTAATTTTACACCTAATACAACAATTGCTCTTCCTGATATCTTTCCAAATGCTCTTTGAACTAGTAAAAAATCATATGTTACTGTAGTGAAATCATTAAATGCGTAATCAAAATCTTTTATATTTTTAAGATGATTCTATTTTATAAACTTTAAAAATTATTATTTATGCACATATGTATATGTTCATACCCTTTCCAGGCTAACAGAATAGTACATGTGGAAGTCAAATGATAAATTATTGAGCAATGCTACAATACTTACTGAGTTGTTTTAGAAGAAGCAAGACTACATGATGATAATATTAAAATTGATAAATAGGTGTGGGAAATATCATGGCAACATATGTGGTAATGTGTTTTCTTATATTTTGAAATTCTATTTATTGATTTTAAAAAATTTTATTTTAATACTCCCAAGTTTGGGGGATAAAGAAAAACTCTGTGTACCCACTATTCCAAAGTTTTGTTTAGTGTTTTTTTTTAAGTGAAAGCATCAGGACAGGGCATATGAATTTTAAGTCCCCATTTCCTTCCCTTAACTTGTTCAGAAGCAACTGGTATATAATTTGAGATTTCAAATTTCAATGCTATTACTAGGTAGATATGCATCTACGAGAAATATATGCTATGTAATGAACTTTTTTATTTTTATACAAAATCTAAACTAATTTTGCAAATTAATTTAACTTTAAATATACCACATTATAAGCTTTTTAGTTTTGTTATTAACAGAACTAGAGATTTAAATTTCATTTATTTACTATACAGTGTTCAAAAACAAATACATAAGCTTGTATTTATCGGATTGTTTTTGTTGTTATTGCCATCACTGCGAATATATATAGTTTCTTTAGTTGACAAATAATACGGAAGGTCATCTTCTTTCTATCTCCAACAGAAACATTATAGGCAAGCAATATGGGCAAATGTTTCTCTGGGCTCTATAGCTTGAAGTCAAATTTCAGATTAATAATTATAGTCATTTTTTTCAGTTTTATTAAATATTTGTAAATTGATTTTGAAATGTGAGTACATTTTTATTCTAACCAACTATAAAAGCATAATTGACTCTGCACATTTCCTATGGCAACACAGTATTGTCAGTCTTTATTATGAAAATTCTAATATTAAATCTACAAAACATACTGGTGATATTTAACTTACTTTTCAGTAGACAAATATATAAATTATTTATGTATAAGTTCTTATGTTTGACAACCATATTGCCTTAAAAGATAAACATCTTAATTTATGAAGGTCATTTTCAAGGAAACTTAGCTATGGTACATCAGTTAAGTTTCACTCCAATTATTTTAAGAAATATGACAAAGAATTACCTAAAGATGCATTAAAGGCAAAATGGAGCACTGAAACATCACAGAATTGACAATCTCATACAGTTGACACCACCCTAGAACTGAGAGAACAAAGAACCATGGAGCAAGGATATGGGGCTGAGACTATGATCTCTGAGGTCTGGGTCCTCATGGATTGACTTAATCACAGCACGTTGCAGGGAGAATCCAGTATAACTGGAACACAGATTTCTGAGGCCGAGGTACAGTATGGCTACCTTAAGAGTACACAATGTGGTCTAGAAATCGAAGAACAATATCTGGAAATTGAAAACAACTGTTCTTAATAAAACTGTAATAGCTTTTGACTTGGCACCCAGGTATTGCTTCTGTGACGCTTTAAGTAATAATAATAATTCCATCCATTTATAAGCCAATTCCAAAAAACCAAAGCCTGAATGCTTTCCCTGATAAGTAGATGATGATATATAATCCATTTGGGAGAATGGCGTGGGGAGTGGTGAGAGAAGAATGGAGGAACTTTAGATTAAGTGGAGGTAAATGAGAGGGGTAGTGGGTAAGGGTATGAAAGATGGTGGAATGAGACAGACATCATTACCCTATGTACATGTATGATTACATGAATGGTATGAACCTAAATCATGCACAACTCTAGAAATGAAAATTGTACCCCATTTGTGTACAATGAATCAAAATGAAGTCTGTAAAAATTTATGGAACAATAGTTACATGGATACATTTTAACAAATTTGTTGCACTATGTAATTTTTAGAATAGCATTGCTATATTTAAATACAGTTGCCTGTAAATGCAAATCTTTGATTTTTGTGAAAGACTTGTAAAATGAAAAAAGAAATAATAATAAAAAAAGAAGTTAAAAAAAGTTCTTATGTTTGACACATATATGTCATTATCTCATACCTTATAGTTCTAAAAAGTATCTTCCCACATAGTATTATAAGTTATCTGTGCTTTGTGTTTGCTTGTGTGTGTGTGTGAGAGAGAGAGACAACAGAGAGAGAGAGAGAGAGAGAGAGAGAGAGAGAGAGAGAAAGAGAGTGATTATATTCCACTACCCTAATTTGATGTCTTTTAAAATTATTTCTGTTTTCTTGAATATTAATCTTACATCCTTATTTTCCTGCTTTACAAATTTATGGATGAGAGTTTTCATACTTTGTATAGTTTAATAAGAAAAATATGGAATTTTGATTGTAATGACATTGAATTTATTAAAGAAAAGATTTGATTCAATATTGATACCTCTTATATGTTATTTTTCATTTCTATATGGCCTTTTATATTTCCTTTAATTTCATTTTGCAATTGTCTTGTTATATTTTTATTTAAGTTACATCTTGTGGTAATTGTAATTTATCCTAATATACATACCACACTATAACTGCAGGTGTATAGATATGCTGTGATCTTTGTTATGGAGTTTTCTGTGTTCAGTCAACCTTGGAAACCCTGTGTGTTTTAAACTAGAAAGTATTTGCTGACAGACTCGTTAGGATTTCTGTATACTCAAATGTATCTTCCACAAAGAACAATTATTTTGGCTCCTTGTTTCCAGTCCTAATGACACCTTTCTACATCTTTATTTTTACTTCATTTGATAGGACTTTCAGGATCATATTGTAGAGTAAATTAGTTATGATTATTGATTTATTGGAACCACTTTGTTCAAACTTAAGTTCTTTTAAAACTCAAAATTTGTCTAAACCATGTTATTGCACATTAGTTCAAACAAATTAATTGAATTTTTTGAATTTTTAAAATTGCATTTTATTTTTCTCCCAGAGGGGAAACTGGATATTTGTAATTTTGGTTTACTAAATTTTAAAGTACACATATGAATTAAACAACAGAAAGATAATCAATATATATCAATTGCCAAAACAAAAGAAATTGTACTACTCTCACAACTTCCCAAATTCAATTTGACCTTGTTTTGATAGTGACCAAAATGAATATTTTCCTCTTTTTTTTTAGAGTAAACAAATCATTATATTATTCATTTTACTTTTTATCATAAAAACAGCTTTAAGAAAGTGTAATTGGCATACAGTATGCTCCTGATATTGTGTACATTTTCGTAAATTTGACATACATATACATTAATGAAACCAGCATTTTAATTTAATCAGTGAACCTCCTCATCACCCCTGAAGTTTCCTCTTTTTTGACATTTATTTCCACCACCTGCTTCATCCACAGGTAACCATTGCTCTGGTTTCTGCCATTTTGCTTTAATTTTCATTTCCTATGATTTTATATAAATGAAATCATACCTTCTATATTTTTAAAAAAATCTGTATCATTTCACTCAGTATAATTAATTTGAGATTTAAGGCAAATGCTTTAGATTTATCAATAGATGTACTTTTTTTTAATTAACATACTTCTTTATTCCAAAGTTTGTGTCAAAATTCTTTATTCCAAGTTTGATTTCTTTGTAGTATATCATTAGATATTTTTCTATTTGACAACTATCTTAAGAATTAAACTAATATTGGTTGGTTTAAAAATTTGGAATACTGGATATTTTCCTTACTCACAAATTACATTTATGTATTAATTGAGTAGGCTGATATTTTTTATCACCTTCTATAGGTCAGATATTGCTATATGTGTTAAGGCTGTAAATTGAAGCAAGAGGGATCTGCCCTCAGACAGCTTACAACTAAAAAGGATGGATTTCCAAATTTGTTAAAACAAAATTTAGTATGCCTGCTGGTTACTAAGAAAAAAATAAAGAGGTGGAGACTTTCTGGAATAAGGGGAATAAGGTCAGTTTAAGAGAAGATGCTGGAGGAAAACACACTTTATCAAGTTGTATATGAATGAAGTCTGAACATGAAGGGTCAAGACATGCAGTGATCCAAATGCACTAAGCCTAGAAAAAAGGAGTATTCTCGTGCATTAGGACTAAAAGGACCTTTAGGAGATCAGTGTGGATGAAGTGGGTAGAGCAGAGAGTAGCAATGAGGAAAGAGCAGCATAAATAAAAAAATTGAGGCAAAAAGGCATTGGCTTCTGACATCCCATACATAGGGCTTGTCTACTATGAAAGGTCTTTGGTTTCCAGAGGAGTGAGATGAGAAGTTAGATAATTTTGAACTGTGGAATGTCATTCCAAGAAATGGTCTTTCTTTTAAAAGAGTCCCATGTCCTCTTTGTATTATATCTTGCTCTGGTAGTAACTCTAGTAAGTTGGGACCAACATCTTGTAAATACAACTGGACAACAGTCACCTAAACTCAAAACATTGACCTGTCACTTTCTGCAGAGCTTTTCTTTCTTTCTTTCTTTTTAAATTTGTAGTATGTCTTGTCTCTTCAATAGTCTCTAATGTCTCAGTGATGATTTATTCAGTATAATTAAAGTACTTGCTAAATCACAATTATTCACATTCAATGTTGTCACCATGTAAAAAGCTTGAATTCAGTTCTATTTTCCCAATAAATTGATTGATTGATGGGAAAAAATGGTCTTTCTTTTATAGTTATAGTGTGTAGAGCAAGAAAACATGTAAGAGGATAAGGAGAGCAAGTAGAGATATAATTCTGTGGCTTAGGGTTGGATCAGAGCTAGAGGAGATCCAATACAATAGAAAGGTGTTGAAGGAAAGCAAATAAGTGAGTAAGAAATCCAATGTGGGTGTTTGAAGGGAGAAGGAAAGAGGGGAGTGGCAGGACCCAAGGACATAATGGTGCCTACAGTTAGGTGAAATCGTTGGAGGCCATGTTTTCCTAATGGCTTCCCTGCTATTGTGGAAGTTATCTTATCTCTTCTCAGTCATGTGTGTCTGTGTGTCTGTCTGTGTGTTGAACACTCCTTCTCTTACACATTTCACATTTTCATATTCACTCTAAATCTTCCACAACAGGCCTCAGGCTCCCTGACACTATGGATCTGCTGCCGACCCAGCTCCCACCTTGCTGTTAATAGCTCCAAGCCCAGGCTCTCACTTTAGACCTCATTCCAAACTTTAATATCTGGGTTTTTAATAACACAGGCATTTTACAACTCAGTCTTAAACACAATTGCCTTCCTTGTTCCAGTACGTTACCTTTTAGGTGGTTTATCCCAAAGACTTAAGTAGCGCTTATCAATTTTCTTTATAGCTTTTTCTTAAGTCCTTTTCATAAGATTATGTTTAATTTACTGACACAAACTGTAAACAACACTCAATTTTCAAATGAAAATCTTAAGGTTCTTTTTAAATCTTCTCTTTTGCTATCTCATATAATTTATCCATACCTGATTATATTTTATTCTACCATCAAAATGATTATTTTGTCCTTGTTTTACTCCTTTTTTACCCTCACACACATTTGTTGAGGGAAGAAGTTCCCTTAGTTTGTATCATGAACCACTGATTATTTCACTCTTATATTTTCTTATTAAAAAAGAAAGATGAAGAAAACCGAATAAAGATCAGGAAGTGCATTAAACAAACAGAAAAATTTCTTAATTGCAGGATGCTCTCTGAATGCTTTGTGAATGCAGGAGTCCATGATGTATGTAATATTTAACAAATCCTCTTTTTGTGGAGAACCTCACACATAAATTATTCTGCTCCAAGAACATCTCGAAGCTCTGAATATCAGAATTTATTGGAATAGTTTCAGAGTTGCTCTCCCTTCACACTGGCTTCCTCTCAAACTTCCTAATATTTTGAGTCTCATTTCTAAATCTGATTATTTCCTTTCTGTTCTTAAAGCATTCAGATGCTTCTTTGTTGATTTTAGAATAAAGTTCACACTATTAGGCGATGCAGACTTTTTCCCTTTCTCCTTTTCTTCCTACTCATTCTTAGACATAAAGATCTTCAGCATATTGAATTATCTGAAACCCCAAACACTTCTTTTCTTACATCTCCATATGTTTAATGAAGCCAGAATTGAGGACAGGCAGTTAGTGTAGAACAGGAAATCCATCCAATGGAGGAAATGGAAGCCATCTGAGTTTGGGAAGTTGGAGATGGGAATATCAATGTCTGCAGAGCCCTTTGATCACCAAGGTTACCTGCCTATACTATCCCACCCAAAAGACTCCAGGCAGGGAATTGCTAACTAATGCCCCCCTGGGCCCCTACTTGCTGAATCACTCCATTTGGCCCTTCCCCCTGCCCATCTACCTCTCACAATTTTGCCTTCTCACCAGCATCTCCTGGGCGTCATCACATAGGCAGGAAGGAAAAAGATAAGTGGGGAAAGAGCAGGAGAACAAAGGATACTCTCATCTCTAAAAGATGCAGGGAGCTCTCACTTCTTGGGGATACCAAAACACCAACCATGGCACCCTTCTTTTCCTGGGTTAAATCTGTGTAACTAAATTTAAATAAAACCATTTAAATAAAACCTGCTTCATATGCTGCCCTCAATGTGCCTCTAATGTTCAGACTTCAACATCTGAGGAAGGTAACTTGTTACCTATAACCGGCGGTATCATATTTTTCTGCCCTTTCTCCTTTTCTAAACAACCCTCTCCTCTGTATTAGCTACGTTACCATTCACTCCTGCACACTTACCCATTCTTGGGTGTCTTTTTTACCTTCCTTCCAGCTACAGATTGGTTTGTTCTCTGCTGTTGTACTCTCAGACTTCCAGGTGTCCATATGCTCACATCAAAAATGTTCAGAATAGTCTCATCCTTTCACCTAATGTGTCTTTTTTCCTCAGTGGAATTAATCTCCTCACATAGAGCCTGGTATGTATGTGGAACAAATGAAGTGGATAAAATAGTCAATATGTTCTGAATTTTGTATTCACCTAAAAGTTTAGATGAACATTTTCTATTATGAATTCAGTAACTTCTCTTCCTTAAATGAGAAATTGCTCCTGTTAAGATTCCTTGCCCATCAATTCCAGTGTTTGCTTTTAATTTTTGGTAAAATTAGACCTGGAATAATGTAGTTAAAAAAAATTAGTAGATAATTTTGCTCTAATTTCCATTTGGCAGGTGTCTCGTGCTGCACAGGTCTTTGGTAATCAGTGTGTGGTATGATTTGCTCTCCTTTCCTCTTACACTTTATTCATCTTATGAGGCATATGTGATGATCTAATATTTAATTCCAGTAAAATTTCATGTTTTCTCTCCAGTTTGATTATATTATGTATGATTATACATGTCACATTTTTCTCACAGATGGTGCATGTTAAAAAAGAAGTCAATCTAAGCCAATTAGATGCCTGCATTTTACTTTATTTCAAGTTATTATAAGTGAAAGTCCTTTTTAAATTAATACTTTTCACTTTATAATACAAATAGAAATAAAGGTGAAAATGTGGCAAACATTAGAGAGAATATATAAATATCCAGATACTTTATTCAGTTTCTGGTTTGGCTAAAAGAAATCAGTGTAGCTACAGGTTTTAACATTAGATATCTAAATTTCCATCCATGTGCATTTCTCTGAAGAAATTCCATTTCTAGGAAAGTAGCAATACTGTTTAATTGTATAACCTGTCTAATCTGGTCTAAGAGATGGATAGATTAATTTATAAAACAGCTTCATGGAGTATATTGTTGGCTACATGCCATTTTTAAATGTTCCCCAATAATGCTTTGATGGAAAGTCTATTAACTAGTGTGCATTAAGTTGAATTTGTTTAAGTCCTAATGACATCTTGCTTGTTTAATAAAGTAGAGTAAGATGTCATAGAACACATTTATAATACTAATAAATCTTTAAAAATTATTTCTTTTGTCTTTACAAAAACAGGATGGGATATATTCTGAAGAAAGAAAACATACAGAAAAGGTTGCAATAAGAAAGTCTACAAATTTAATAGGCAGGAATAATAAAAAAAATTTATGTGTGTGCATATGTATGTATGTGTCTGTATTTACATGCACACATAAGTGTTCCAGTATACTCTTTTAAGGAACTGAAACAATTTTCAAAATAATTTAAAGAAGTGTTAAATTAGAATTTGTTACTAAATGTTTAAATAATTAAGATATAATATAAAACACACTTTATTTGTTGCATGTCTTAAATATTGTCAAAATGTGTTAATACTAATAATAATTTGATAGTAGAACTTGAAGTGAAATACTGGAAATTATTTTAATATACATACATATATGAATATATATACATGCATGCAATATATATGTGTATATATATGTATACATATAGTCACAACATTTGTTGTCACAGAATTTGACCAATACTTTAAAATAAAATTGTTCTTCATGATGGGGTAGGCAAACTGTGGTATGCATTCACAGTAAAGTGATCAAAATTAATAGATGCAACAAAATGGGGAAAATTAAATGTATCCTGCTAATCAAAGGACAACACTTTCAACAAAGGAATTTACCTGTATGATATTTTAGAAAAGGGGAAATTTCAGGTAGAAAAAAGCAGACCATTGTTTGCTTTGAAAGCACAAATACTAAAACTGGAATGACACAGAGAAGATTAGCATGTCCTTGTTCCTGTATAACACACAAATTTGTGAAGTATCTCCTTGTTAACATAAAACAAAATGAAAAGAAGCAGAGCAGTGATCGCCACAGGTTGTGGTAGGGGAACCTATTGCGTGCAAAGAGATCTCACTATAAAATTTGGGGATGGTTAAAATAACTGCTCTTTAGCCTGATAATGATTGTGTCTACATGATTGCATATTTGTGTAAATTCATAAAACTACTGTGTACCAAATAGAATAACTTTGATTGTATAGAATAAGAATAACTTATTAAAAATAAGTTAAACTATATACCACCACTGTGTCTGAATTAATCTGTTATTTCTCGTTAGCCTGATAGGAAGCATAAGTTTTCAAATCTTTTCATGCTACAATTTCTAGATCAATTTTATAGGCCCTCTGCATCTATAAGTTTTCCATGAAAAATATAAATATATAACTCCATTCATATGGTCAGTGAACCCAAGGTGGGCTCATGGAAAATAATTAGAATTTAAAAGTAACAATTTTTCTTTTAGTATCACATAGAATGAAGAATACCATTTGCTATTTTCAATATCTAGTCACATAAAAGTGTCGAGTGGTTTTAAGATAGATTTAGTTTCATCATTAATGCTTTGATTTTCTTATGCTTAAAATTTCTTCTAATTATTCTCTTTCCATCTTGAGTCAATGCAGCAGTGTCTTTCTTAAGGCGAAGGATGCTTTGATATTTTTTGTTTACACATCCAATTCTCATTATGTTGGCTTCCAATTTCTATACTTTAGTTTTCAAAATTTTAGTTCCACTTAGCAATCTGCCTTTAATTATATTAGTACTTTGCCACAAAATGTATGTGGGTTTTTAATACTGTTCAAAAGCTTAATAACTACAAATAGTTGATTCACTTTACTTGTTCACTCCAGGAAACTTGGTCATTAGGAAACACTATGGTTATGTCATTGGTTACTCATGTTTTTCAGTATACATTTGTAAGAACCTACTTCTTGTCAGGCACAGTTCTCCCTCACAGGAGTAACAGGGTTTGAAGTCTCCTCTCAAAGGCTCAAGAAAGAGGCACATAAAAAAGGAATAATTCCTTAGTAAAGTGTGAACACAAAGTATACAAATTCAGAGCAGGGAAGATGATCTTGGTTTTAGCATTTGAGAAGACTTTTGGAGACCTGGCAATAAATTTGGGTCCTAAAGGATGGGTCTGTGTTGGTCATGATAATGTAGCAAAGTACCTGGTGGAACATAAGGATAAGCCAGGACCAGCTATGGAATGCTATTATATAACTTTGAACTATCTTGGTATCCTCTAAGCCAGATGAAAACATAGTTACATTTGTTACTTCGTTGGCACTGAAAAATCTGCCAAACTTTGGATGTTGGTTTAGAAGGAGGTGACATTCATTTTCATTGTCCTAATGATCTTGCTAATCTTTATCTTTGTTTTGATTGTCCCAGGTATGGAGTGAATCATGAGTGATTTACTGGCATAAGTAGCATATAAACTCACTATTTTCTACTAAAATGTATTAATTTCTAAATAGCTTTGAGAAAAAAGGAGAAAATCCCTTGATTTTTGGATGTGGCTCATTTACTCATGTCATTATTGAAACCCAGATCATGTTGATCTAGCTTTTCTGAAAAAAAAAAAGAGAAGGTTTTTCACAGTTACCTTCTCCCTGCATGAATTTATCACTTAAAATTTTGTTACAAAGCAAATCAAAGCAGAGTATCCCTTGGCCCCTGAAAGCTAACTGTTTAGTTGAGGGAAGTTATTAGAACAAGTCCAGAAAAGGTTAAGTAACAATTAAAGCCATATGTTTATGTTATGAAGTAGAGAACCAAGAGACCACTCATGAAAGGAATACATATAAACAAGAATTATAAATTCTTTATTAAAGAACAGATTTTGAATTACACATTATATTTAAAAGCACAATAATTTTTTGATTAATGAGTGTACACTACTACCCACATAAAACATTCATGCAAACATAACTGTTTATCACACTAAAAACTCTTTAGCTTAGCTTCTTGATATTACCAAAATGTTTTCAGATTGCAGAAGAAATGGAATAAGATGCAGAGTTTGGCTTTATGCCATGTGCATAATATATTCTGTTAGAGACTTACGACATGAAGATGAAGAGAGCCACTAAAAAGTAGTCATAAAAGGCACAACCATAAAAATCCCTTTTAAACTTATGAATAAAATCATTACCAAAATTGAAAAAAGTTGACTAAAGAAAGCTCTGAATTATTGCCATGCAAGATCTCATGCAATTTCTCAGAGCATGTATTGACTCATGTATTTCTATGAAATGGAGGCCAATTTATACCTTATTCATGCATTCAATTCATTTAATGTAATATTAATTCAAATAAGTCCTTAATATTTAATTTAAATTTAGTAAGACATAACATAAAATGAGTTAATAAATATGACACATATAAAATGCACATATAATCACACGAGAACTTAAAATATTTTAATAAAATATTTCATGAAAGGCCTTTTGTCTATTTTTCAAAATGATCTTATTACTTTTGAAAGATTTTTCTTAATTTGTGTCTATTTCATAATTTGTCCTTCCTTCTCCTTTATCCTGCTCCTAGACTTTATTCTGTTTCTTTCTTTCCTCTTTCTTGAATTTCTGATTGTTAAAATAAATTGATAACTTGATCAGTAAATATTTGAAATTTTGCATTATGCTTGTCCATCAATATTCTCCAAGACAATTTGCCCCTAACAGAAGAGGTTGATGGCTTCATCTTCTTTTATCTCGTCATCTTTATTGCACAGAATCTGTGAATCACTTTAGAATATTGCATTTGACTCAGCTTATATGAAGTTAGAAACAAGTTAGGTTTTTCCCATAATTGTGTGTGATTCAGTATATATTGCATAATAATGTTTAACATAAAACCCAGATTTTTACAGTATCTTTTTATTCCTAAAAACATGAGCATTTGGTTTGGAACTGAAAAGTCTGTTAATTAATTTTGAGTCATTCCATCTACTTTTCTTAGCAGTGACAAGAAAGGGGAAAGTGTATCAGCTATTAATAATCACAAAAACATCAATAGTTCTTTTAAAATTCCCTCCAAATGCTGTCTCTATTTTAATTTACAAATTACTTTTCTACATTTATCTAAATCCTTCTATAAGACTCTTTTCTCAGAATATCCTATAATTCCTGAAGATTTTATTGTTTTTCTGTTTCCAAAATTGTGGCATGTATCTTCCCACTTTTTATTTTTTTTTATTTTGATTAATTGTACACATACGGGGTACAGCTATCATTTCTCTGGTTGCACCTGAAGTAGAGTCATACCATTTGTGTAATCATACATGTCCAGTAGGGTAATAATATTTGTCTCATTCTATTATTTTTCCTTCCCCCCGCCCTTCCTCACCCTTCATTTCTGTCTACACAATCCATCCTTCCTCCATTTTTTCCTTACCCCCTCCCCCTGTTATGTATCATCATTCATTTATCAGAGAAATCATTCAACCCTTGTTTTTTTGGGATTGGCTTATTTCATTTGGCATGATATAAATTAATCTGGGTAGATTTCCACTAACATCTAAGTAAAATATCAGAGTGGTTATCCTTCTTGCCCTTTTCCACTTCCTTTCCCAATGTCTTTTTCCATCTATTATCATCAGTTTTCTCCGTATGAAGTTTAGCATTTTATCTTAGAAAACATGCTTTATTTTCCTGTTTTTCCCTTCTGTTCCACACTGATATATTTAAACATTCTCTATCTATATTCATAACTTCATACTCAAATCTCTGAAATAGCTCCCTAAATGATCTGCTCTCTTTCCCTCTTGCCATGGTCCAGCCAAGCCTTCATTTATATCTCAGAACACAGTCACTGAAATACATATCGTCTAGGTCACATCATACCACTTCTCCATTCCCCCAAGTTAGTATCCCTTAACAAGATTCACCTTTTAGGAGGTAACAGATTCCCTAGAATGTTATAGTTGGTGCTCAACAGGGGAAGTATTTTTTTTTTGTTTCATTTATTGGTTCTTTTTAGTTATACATGACAAGAGAAACAATTATGATAAACAAGCATGAATATATCATTCTGGTTAGAATCCCATTTTTGTGGATGTACACGATGGTGGGATTCACTGTGATGTTTTCATATATGTACATAGGAAAAATGTGTCAGATTCATGTTTGTAACAAAAAATGTTCATGAAGATGTGGAAAAAAGGGTACACTTATACATTGTTGGTGGGACTGCAAATTGGTGCAACCACCCTGGAAAGCAGTATGGAGATTCCTCAGAAAACTTGCAATGGAACCACTATTTAACCCAGTTATCCCACTTCTTGGTGCATAGCATATCTTAGGTAGTTAAAATTAGCATAGTACAGGGGCATAGGTACATCAATATTCATAGCAGCTCAGTACTAAGGTATGGATACAACCTAAGTTCCTTTCAACAGATGAATGGTTGAAGAAAATGTGGCATATATACACAATGGAATATTACTCAGCCATAAAGAAGAATCACTTTATGACATTTGCTGGTAAATAAATAGCTCTGGAGATTATCATGCTAAGTGAAATAAGCCAATCCCCCAAACCCAAGGTCAAATTTTTTCTCTGATATGTGAATTACTACCATGCAACAATGGGGGTGGGGACCAAAGTTCAACTGATTATGCAAAGGGGAATAAAGGGAAGGGAAGTGGGATAGGATTGGGAAAAATTATGAAATGAATCTGACACAACTTTCTTATGTACATATAGGAATATACCACAGTGAATCTCACCATCGTGTATATCCAAAAGGCTGGCGTCCAAATTAGAATATGATAAATTCTAATGTTTGTATTAATATGTCAAATTAGATTCTGATGACATGTATAACTAAAATGAAAAAATAAAATAATATAATAATATACCTGCTTCTCAGATGAACAGAAAATATACTCATCAAGATAAAGTTTATATATTAAAAGATGTATTTGTACATTTAGATGAACTAAAATCATATGAAATATGTTCTCTGACCAAAACAGAATTATTGAAAGTCTATAAGACAGAGATATTTGGGAAATCTCCAAGTATTTGGAAAGTAAGCACAATCCACATTAACCCTTCAGTAAATGAAGATTTCATAACTGAAAACAGTGAATATTTTAACTGAATGAAAACTAATAAAAATTTAATGCAAACAAATTCAACAACGTAGATGTACAAATGCACTGAAAGACAATTTACCAAAATTGATTCAAGAAGAAATACAAAATCTGAATGTTCTATGTGTATTAAAGAAATTTAATTTTCTCTTAAAAAACTTCCTACAAAAAAAACTGTATTGCTAAATGACCTCACTTTTGAATTCTGTGAAATTGTTAATGAAGAAATAATAGTAATCCTACCCACCTAGAAAGATCACTTCCAAACTAATTGTAAGAAGTCAATATTACTCTGTTCTCATTTCACTTGACAGAAATTCCTCTGCTCATTCATATTCTTATAGTAATTTTTGCGATGCCTCCCAGTGTTTTTATTTCTCGAGTAAATAAATATTTTAGGTAAACACGAACATGTAACTACTTCATATATTTTCTAATGTAATAGGACCCTAGCATTTCATTACTAACACTCATAATATTATGGTAGGTCTTGTTTTATTCTGGTGATACAACCCTGTAATTCCCGTTCTTGGGGATGCAGAGGCAAGATGTTATGATGTATCATGAGATTGAGGGCAGCCTATTCAACATGGGCTATCTCTTTCAAACAAAATGCATTACATTGAGGTTTTAAAAGTTACGAGTATATATCTGTTATTTTACAGTGCTCATTTCAAGGGAGTAAAAAAGGAGTACACTTTTTAATAACGTAAATGGAATGCTGTTCTGATAAATTTGCAAACTACTGTTGTTTATGATTGGGATTCTCCTTCCTTTTTCTGACTCATTTATTTTCTCAAATCAGTGGTGTTAATAAATGTGTGATTTGACTTTTGTTGAAGTTACTTTAGAACTCATATGTCTTTTATCAGAAATACTATTCATCTCCCTTTCTCTCTCAGTCTATCTATGTAACTGGCACCCAATTTTCTTTTGTAATTCAATACAAGAATTGCATTTTCCAAGTAATCTGTTTACACCAACTACAAATTTGATTTCAAGGTTTTTCTGTTTTCATTGCTTGCATGCATATTTGCTGCTTGGACTAGGCTGCAATACTTGATTGACCTTTCCATTTCTTCAACCTCTTTTGGTACAGAAAAATCTATTATTTGGTCTTTGCAACTCTATTTCTCATCACCTTGCCCACTATAAAATATTAAAGATAGAAGCTGAATTAGGTTGAAGTAAACTAAATGGATACATATTCTTTATCAACATTTACAAAATGGCTTGTAGCAATCTTCAAAATAGGTGAGATTTCTTGAGGGTACATTTCATGCAGGTACTTTGTTTTAGCTCCCTATTTCTGCATCATTATTCTGTAATTTCCATAGGAGTTCCATGTTTAGGAGCAGCCTATATCCCCATGTGAAAGTCAGTTACAATAAAAGTTTCCATTTATGACCTGGCAAGTGTCATCCCAACTTCATTTGTTATATTTAATGGAGTCCTTAAAATTTTTGCTTTTGTTCTCTGCACACTAACTTAGTTGCACTCTCCTGAATACTTACAACTCAGACTCATACTTCCCTTTCATTTGTTTCATCTTGTGACACTGGGGTGATTCATACAACATTTCTCTGAACTCTCCTTGGTTATTGCTTCCATTTGATAAGTGATGTTATGGAGAGAAACAGCCCAGGAGCAAAGGCACCCCAGCTAGCAATCCAAGAACTGGCTTACTGATCTGAATTCCTTTCAGACACACTTAAATTTTCTGACCAAAAAAGAAGGCCCTTCTTTTCTTACATACCACCATCTTTAGTTCAGCTCTTTTCTTATGAAGTACATATTGGTTTTGCCTTAGAATATTGTCCTCTCCTCAGATAGTACAAACTTCAGATTTTTTTCACTATGGCACATATTTTGGAGACCTAAATTTATCACATTCAGGAAAAAACACAGGTAATAATTTGGACCAGGAAAGATAAACTGATGTAAGTCTGGCAGATTCCAGTTCTCTATTCTCTGGAGCCTAAATTAAATTATAAAATTCCCTTAAAAATACTTTGTTAATGTGATATCAATATGAACCTTTTCATTACTCATTATTACCTCTTAGTTCTTCCACTAAAGTGGAAGCATAACATTAAACAGTTTCATACATTGCCACTGTGAAGCAATGTAAAGCTCACAACTTGTCAGAAACAAAATAAGAAACAGTGGCTGGAAAAACGATTTCATTGTGTATCCTTTAGAATTTGACTTTCCTGCCTTGACCGAGATCATTTTTGTATATAAAATGTATAATACTTATTATATGTGTATAATAGCCTAATAATTTTGTATAGCTTATAAATATTTATTAGTTGTGATTTCGTCCATACAGGAACAACCGTTCAATCACTGTAAAGATTTTACCAAGATAACTGTACATGTAACAATAGAGAAATTCAGGCATTTTACATTTACAATAAGAGGAAACTTGTTTGAAAAGCAAAAGGAATTCTATTTAATCTTAAAAATCATACGTTAGTTTATGCGCCTTTAAAAGTTCTCATTAAATATAAGATGCTGAACACCAGCAGTTTGTAGAACTTTTTTCTGTTATAACTAAAATGAGGATGAAAGTTGCAAAGTTTATGTGTGTATATATATATATATTTTTTTTTTTGGAATGAATTGTGTTCTCTTCATGCATGTGACACTTGCAAACAGTTTTCATTAGCATTGAAAACAGTTGAGCCCAACAAAGCTTAACTCAAAATTCAAATGAATGATAAGTTAAGCATGTGTACTTCAGTACGAATTATTTTTAACATCCTGGGATTATCTGATAAGCCACTCTCAAACTTGTGTGCTATTTTTTTCTAGTACCTATAATGAACTGTACTAATACATTGGTATTCCCTCAGCCTCTTCAGGTTTTACTTGAGTAAGGTCTTTGGTGGGGTTTGTGGCTCCTTTGAGAATGGATGGTTTCACTTCAAGTTCCTCTTTCACAGATGATTCTTTACAGTACACTGACCGGTCTTCCTTCAGTAACCCCAAAGATCCAATGCCTTGAAGCTTTTTGCCAGGTAGTGGACACCTGAACAGCCATTGGATATTTCTTCTTCTTCCCTTTCCTCTTCCCTTCCTCTTACTTCTACTACTTCTTCTTCTCTCTCTCCTCCTCATTCTATTCACTCATTCTTCTCTATTAATTGTACTCTTCCCTGTACGTTTTAGGAAATATTCGGATCAAAGCAGAATGAACCATAGCAGGATGTGAACAACTATCTTCCTCCTTTTTTCTCCAGTCTTCCAACCCAATACTTACAATTCTTGATGTCACAGGATGAATCCACAAACTCCTGACATCAGAAGACAATAGGGAGAAACTCCATTTCTTCATGTGTTGATAATTTCGAAGTGACTCAGGATGAGTTCTCTCCCCCACTTTTCAGCATGATTTGATCAGTGACTCCAAGGTGGAACTCATGGTTGGAGCTTAGCAAATCCTCAGGAGTGAGATGTTGGTCTCAAGTTATTACAGGCATGCTTCATCTCAACTGTGATGCTTTATGGCATTATTTGGCTTTTAGTGGTAAACTGTCCCTTATTTTTCCTTGACTACTCACTCCAAAACAAAATGTGGATTCCTGTCACTCTTTTGTTTATTCCTGTTCTTTATTGCATAAATCAGCTTATGCAATCTTTAAATTTACCTATCACAAATGCATTGTTTTTCATTTTTGTTTTTTCTCATGAAATATATTTAGGAGAGTACATTACTTGTTCAGGCCCATTTTCCATTGTATTTCCAAAACTCTAAATAATAACTGAAATGTATAACTATTCATTTTTAAAGTAAATGAACGAATCCATGAGTGAATATTCTTTAAAAGGATACAAATCAGCAAGTCCTTTAGTTTTATCTATGAACTTGCTGCTCTACATTGTAAATCACATTAATTCAAATAAGTTCATGTAGATTAAGTTTTTTGTGCTTAAAAAACCTAGTTCAAAGGGAAGCATTAATTTTTAAAACAATATAATTTATGAAAAATTATCAAACACTTATCTTTCAAGATGGGAAACAAATTATGTGCCAAATGATTGAATGGAAATTAAATATTCCAGAACTTTAAGGGCAATGTAGAGAACATATAGTAAATAATACAGACCTTCAGAGGACTATACAGATATAAACCACAGGGCTCAGTCCAAGGTAAATGGAAATGTTGAAACATAATGGAGACCTCCAAGATGAATGACATTATTTAGAATGATGAAAAAGAGAAGTACTATGGTAATGTTTATAATACACAAGAACATCAAAAATGTATCAACATAAATAATTATGAAATGTAGAATTAGTACAATACAATTAGAATAACAGTTGGACTTAGTTTTATATAGGGATATGTATAAATAGTTAGTTTCATTGGTGCCTTAATGTAAAGAATTGATGTCAGACAAAGTTGATGGTGAATATATCTTACAAATTATTTTTTTAACAGTGAAGAAATTATCATCAACAAATTCAAAGAAAAAAATATATTTATAGCTATTGATATAATTTTCCCATAAACAGGTATCAGAAGACTGAAAAATAGAATTGAAAAAAATTGGAAAAACTGCTTATCTGAGTCATCAAAAGTGACTCAAGCCTCCTATAGTCTTTGCATATTTAGCTTTGACATAAACAGATGAACATACAGAATTAAGGATGTATTTGTAAACTAACTTTCTTATGAAATATTTCTATAACATAACCTTAGGATAAGGGAAAACTGTCAGCAAACTTGAGTTGTAACTTACAAAATAATAAGCTGAGGTTTCTAGGAAAACCTATGGTAAATTAAAGAGATTTAAAAAAAATAACTTCTTAGGCCCACAGTTTACAAAAATAAAAAAAAAGAATCTTAAGTCACAAATCTCTTAGTCCTGCATCTCCCAATAAAAATGATTTTTCTATTTCTTATCATTAATCCTTCAACCTACTGTTCAAAACAAAAATTATTCTTCCATCTTGCCATGAATCTGTCAAAGGCACTGCTTCCAACAAAATTGACTTCTCTAATTTATGTTTCTTTCCCTGAATTTTTTGAGCTTGTGTTCCCAATTTAACAAAATAAAATAAAATTTTTATTCTGTATTTTGAGACCTTTGGTTATAAGAAAATTGCATTTCCATTCTGGTTAAAGCATTCCTGCTGGTGCATATATTTATAAATAAATACAATATTCACACTGAATATGTATTTATTTCCAAGCATAGAAAATAAGTTTTCTTGAATAGACCATTTAAAGTTACCATCATTTAAAAACATGTAACTATTGAAACACATAAACACATTTGCAATCATAACTAGGTAGTACTCTTATAGTTTGTTTCATAATCATATATTCCACAAGAATTATTTTTTATTTTAAGAAGATATATACTTGATACAAATTTTCTGTAAGATGTGTTCTTTTCACATTTTTCTTTCTTTTTTTAGAGGGAAATATATAATTGTAGGGGAAAAGGGAGAAATGTCATAGCTTAAGTGAATCTTGAGTGGCAAGTGCTAAATTTGGCAAAAAGATCATTTCAGTAGGGCCTATTTCTTTGGTACATTGAATTAAAAGTTATGATTCTAATTTCCTGTATAATTTATTTGTTTAAATGTTTAAATCTATTAAGTAGAAACATTTAATTGCATAAGCACTGGTAACTATATTAAAAAAAATATATACCCAATTGGAACCAAAATCACTAGAATGGCTATGACCTATGGAAAACATTTCATGAGAGTTGGCAATGAAACCTGTGCTTTATTCAAGAGATGTCATAGTCTCCCCTTCCCTCAAAAGTAACAAGTGGCTGAATCATTCTTACACTGAAAGAGAATCTTTTTCATATGAACATTATGATGTTTCAAACTTTTGAAAGAGAGGTAGAAAAAGTCAAAAAATCAAGTCAAACCCTCATAAACTTCATGACAAATAATTCTCATTAAAACAGATTTATCAACAGGTATGTCCAGAGATATTGATATTGTCCAGGAAATTTAGCATAATGTAAAATTTATACATGTATGTTTCTAATCTCTTTCAGAGCCAGGCCTTATTAGAGGTAGAAACACAGATAGAGAGACAGAGAGAGAAACAGTATTTCACCAGTAACTGTCAATACTTAAGCTCCCTGATACATCTTCATTTAGTAATTTCTTTTGAGTTGAAAAGAGTGGGCTGATGAAATGGAGGGAGTCAGCAGAATACCAGTTTCTCAACTACAGTTTTAAATATTTTTTTTTGCCTCTAATAATTTGAAGAATGTTCTTAAATAAGCATGAGGAGAAAATGAAACTCTATTTAGTCACCTAACCAAACCTGTTTGCTGTCCTTACTTGTTCAAAACTACTTTAAGGTCTCTCTGAAAGCCTAAACTTTGTCTTTCTTTCTGAAAACATTATGTTGTGTAGAAAATAACGTAATCTTAGTTTTACTGGTTCATCAAATTTAGAGCATTCGTATGTGACCTTTAGTATTTTCATATGTGCATTAATATTTTGCACAATAAAAATTACATGTAAAAATTAAATTAAATGCTTTTGACTTAAGAGTGAAGAATGAATTTGAATAACGCACATTTGATTTCTAAATATTTTGTGATCAAACCACTTCATTTAAGGCATTCAATGATGTAAATGAATCAGGTGTATAATATGATGTATAAAGAAATGAAAAAGACTGAAAATATTTTATTTATTTTTAAATTTGCACACATAACAATATATATTACCTATATATAGGGATATTTCAATGGAAATATTCTCTTCATATAATTTATCACTGTCATCAGTATAAGGCCTATACATCGTCAGCTGCATCTAAGTTTTACTCTAGTGAGATTAGAAAAATCAAGTCAAACCCTCATGACACTGAGTGGAATAATGACTTTGAGGAGAATCCACCTCATCAGGGAACATAGTTTCTATTTTATTTCAACATCACTTGTGGTTTTACTGTGACTGCTCGGAGTGGATTTAGCATCTCCTCTCATAAATAGATTAACTTTACTCATTTTGATTATATATTTAGGTGATTTATTATACTGCGCAAGATCTCAACAATATGAGTATTATTAAAAATAATGCCAGGACAGACTCTGACAAATTTGCTTGAATGAATATCATCCACTAGTTTTAAACTGGGGATATGATTTGCTCATTTATGTTGGGAGAACTTTTTTTCATAGATCTCTCACATTTCTGCATGACTTAGCTTGTTTGTTTTTTTTTAAACTTTTTTTTCAAGAATACTTATAAGACAAACCATTTTGGAAGATTGAGATAATACCTCCTATTAGCAAAGAGAGCTAAGGGCAGATTTGTAGGGATACCTGAGGCAATGTGGTTTGCAACATAGGAAGAAGCATAATTATGGAACAGGCAGACCTGCTCCTCTCAGAAGCATAGACAGATCTGTGCTGTGAATTATGCTCTCTGTGAGCACCCAGAGCCTAGCACAAGGATATCAGGAAAGCTTGCTAACTGCTGATTGGTTACTGTTTCCAGGGCCCAAGAATCCAGGGCCCAAACATCCAGGGCCCGGGCCCTGGTACTTCCTCATCCCTTATATGGTATGATCATGAGCTTGGCACAAGGAAGTCACAAGAGCTAACAGATGGTGATTGGCTACTGTATGCTATATAAACTGTATAATTCTGTAATAAAATTTGAGTCTGTCTCCGAACCGGCTCCTGGCATATGACGTCTGCGCCGTGCACCCACCCTCCTTTCTCCAAGCAGGACTTTCAGTTCAACACAGATTTGTTTTTTTCTCCACAATAAAAAAGATGACTACCTTCAAGTTAAAGGTTTTTCAGGTTGCTGGTAGCTCCTTTAAAAGATCTGAGTTTTCTAAGCTCTGGGATTCTCAGCTGTGATACTAAACCACCAAGTGAGTACAGCTTCTACTTGAGTCTCTCCAACTGCCCATGGAACTTGGGAAGCAAAGAGAATTCTCAGCATGAAAGGCATCCTGTCTGGTGTGCAGAGTAATAAAACCCTTTGTCTCTGACCTTGGGATCTTATGTTTTGTATCATTATCCATGACACTGTGTCAGGTTAAAATTTTAGTTTCCAGAAATATAACATTCCAGATCTTTCAGAATTCTCAAAAATATGACAATAATATCTTTAATATAAAAGTTACTTGTAATACCATGACTGTGTTTTAAAGCAATCTACCATATATTTAATCAATTAGTTATGATTGGATTATTCAATGAGAGTTCAAATAATAAAATTTTATGTAATCTGATATTCAAGGTTAAAGAATTTATAGAATTATAAATTTTACAACTTTTACAACTAAAGTAAATATACTTTAATTCATGTTAATGATATTTAATATCATTTCAGAGAAATTTTAATTCTATTATCTTATGCTCACTGACAGATATATAAATGTTGCCTTGGAGTGGTGATATACTTTGGTAAAGTTTGGTAAAAGTTAATATTTAAAGTAATGGAACATTATATGCTTCTTGACTCCTACTGTGTTACATATTCCATTGATAATTTTAAGTCTATTTAATAAAACAATTTTTCTCAGTCTGGAATTACTACACATAATACTACAGAATTTTCAGGAAACTGGAAAAAAAAGTTAGATACAGGACATAACCTATGAAAAATAGATTATTTTTCACACCAGCATGTTGAAAGAAGTTTTAAGGGAATTTCAATGTGACTGGTGCATTAAAAAAGTAATTATCAATATATTAAATAAAATTACTGGCAATATCTTAACACTTGAAAAACTGTTCATACTTTACTTATGGTTTTGGATCATCATCTTTTTTTAGTTAATGTATTAATGTAATTCACCTAAAAATAACTTTTGTTGAAAAAAAAACTAATAGCTACCAAATATATGAACAATTACATAAATAAAAATTTAAACATTGTAAAGCATATTTAAATTGATAAAATTCCATTTTGTTTTTTTTTGTACAATCATGTGGTTTAAACATTGAATTCTCTAGCAAAATATTAAAAAAAATGCCTGTCTCATTGTTTTGTTCCCTAGAAAAATGGATCATTTTACAATTTGCTTTCAACTTATATATTGTTCATTTAAACCAAAGTTATGATGCTACGTACTAATTGTAACTATTTACTTCCATTTGATACTGAATTTTTGGAATTATGGGGATCAATTTTTAGTATAGTAATAAAACTGTAGGTGCTTTTATTCCTAGTAACATTTCTACATTGTACAAGATTATCACAGATTATGTTTAGATTTCATGATATTTTTAGTTGAGATAGTAGGTCATAATACAATTTGAATAAAAATTCAAAAAGAAGTATTCACAATTTGTGAAACAAAATAACTTAAATTTTCTAAAAATCTGCGCCCTACAAAATATCTGGAACTTATGGAAAATATAATTATTATAAAGTTGAAATGCATGACTATGTTACTATAAAAACAAACTTGTGGGGATTTCTGAAAGAAAGAAGGGCACATGGAATGCATAGGTTGTAGTGGGAGATATGACCTAACAAATATCAGTAAAGCAATGAACACAAAAGGATAAAGCACTTCTATTAAGAGACACAATTTGGATGATGATATATAATTGGCTTGGGGGGTTGGGGGATGAGAGAAGAATGGAGGAATTTTAGATTACAAAGAGGGAAATGAGAGGGGGAGGGGGCAGGGATATGAAAAATGGTGGAATGAGACAGACATCATTACCCTGTGTACAAGTATGATTACATGAATGGTATGAATCTCCATCATGCACAAACATAGAAATGAAAAGTTGTACCCCATTTGTGTACAATGAATCAAAATGAAGTCTGTAAAAATTTTAAAAAATTAGAAAATATAAACAAGAGACATAATTTTTCAAATTGAATGAAAAATGCAGTTACATGCAGCTTTTAAGAGAAACACCTAAAACATGAAGAACAAAAACTTTTAAGATAACTGTAAAAATAAAAATAAACAGTTATGAGATCTATTCATATATAGAAACCTATATTTACAACAAAATGCTATTAGGAAGACTGGTTCATGAACTAAAACAAAACAATAAAATTCCCCCTCATTATTTTTTTAGAATTTAGGGAAAAATGTGTAAACTAATAGTTCAGATTATTCATAGAGAAATTAGTGAACTCTTCAGTGCTACTGTGAGATTCTTATCTGCTTTCATCCGTTCTAGATTTTTATACTGCACAAATTTCAGGTCTTTGTGGTTAAGTGATTTAATTTGCATGTTTACCAAATTGTGAGTCTTTGCTGTATAATTTTAATTTAAGCAATATTGAATAATTACTTCTCATAAAAGAGCTTGCTTGCTACTCCACATGAGGACACAGCAAAAGTGCACCTTCCATACTGGACCTCACCAGATACCACTGGGTTTCTTAGAGCTTGGACTTCTTAGACTATGTAATTATGAAAACAAATAAAAAATATAAATTTGTTTAGAAGTTGCCCAGTATATGGCATTTTGTTTTAGGTACCTTAAGAAAAAGAACTTTTTATTTGAAGAGTAATAAAAAATAAAAGGCTCTGGCAGTATACATTTTAAACTAAAGAGGTATGTAGTGCAGAGGAGAGAGAAAGATCACACATAAACAGAGCTAAAAGTGAAAGGGGGAATAATTGCACATACACAGGTTATTTAAATATCAGTGAATCTTCAGATACTTAAGAAAATTAATTCAAAATCTTGACAAAACTAAATTATGAGCAAATAGTGAAATTGCACAAGAAATGTAATCCCTAAAGAAAAGGAATTGACCAAGATAAAAAACTTAATCATAAAAAATGCACTCTGGTTAATTTTTTACCAAAAAATCTCTACCAAATATCAATGAATTGATTTTTATACTGTTTGTTTCTACCAACAAAGTTTGGATCATGTAATAATTCAGCTGATAGGGAAGAAATGGCAAAAATCTCATTTTATCAAACTATAATAACCTTGTTACTTGTAGAGAAAATTCTAAAATGATTCTGAAAAATTTTTCTCTTTCATTCAACCAAATGCTGAATTCCGCGTAAAGAGGTTTTGTGGATAAAAGACCATCTGTAAGTTTGTTTGAAAATATTGGGATTATCTGCACGGGCCTAACTCAATTACATGGTCTCTTTATTTAAATACACAGAAATTAAAGAAAGACTTGAATAACTAAAAAGATTCCAAAAATGGAATAACCTGAAGATAAAGTAAACCATACGGGTAGATTCTAGACACTGAGGACAGCCACATAAGACAACATCCAGCAAGGATATGTAGATTTCAGTTGCCATCCACAAGGCAATGAATTCATCCAACAAACCTGAACGTGGGAGTGCTTCTGCACTCGTCACCAGATATGAGTTCAGCTTGCCCAGGATCTTCATTTCCTCAAAGACCCTTAACAGAGAACCCAGTTAAGCTTTCTGAGACATTGGACTTATGAAGTTGTGATATAATAAATGGATGCTCTTTTAAGATGCTAAATTGTTGGTAATTTGTCATATAGCAATAGAGAACTTATAAAACAAACTAAATAAACGTATTTGACGATGTAAATCATAGTCCACTATCACAGACAAATCTACATGCAGATTCTTAAATGAAGCAATAGCAGACTCAATCCAGCAATAAAAAGGCATTTATTACTCCAAGATATATCCCAAGATATATCCCTTGGGATATACAATTAATATTGTACAATAAATACAATTAATATTGTATTTAATATAATACAAGTATTATATTAAAGTTTAAAGACAAAGGGGAATGAAGGTAAGGGAGGAGGAAAGACACTGAAATTAATTGGACGTAACTTTCCTATGTACATATATTAATATACCACACACAATGAACCTCCACATCACGTGCAGGAAGAAGAGTGGGAGCCTAATTAGAATAAGATGTACTCCATGTTTGTATAAATAGGTCAAAATATACTTCACTGTCTAAAAAAATACAAATAATAAAATAACAAAAAATAAATACATTTACCTGTGGGACTATTCATGCTTGTAGGGAAATTAAAGAAAATGCAAGGAAAGGAAGGGAATGACATGACCCTTTAGGGTATCATCATATATTTGACACTCTTTTGCCTTTAGTATATCTATTTTGTAAATCAGTTCGTTGAGTAGAGTTCACCTCAAGAATAAAATGAGAAACCATTATTAAACTAATATTTTCAATTAACTTCACTCTCACTCGTCCTCGAAAACCAGTTTTCAATTTTGCTCCTATCCATATACTTCTGCCCTATTCTGTGTTGAATAACACTTTTTTCGTTAAATGAACTGGCATGTGGGTTTTTTTTTTCAGTTTTCATTTGTTTTTAAAGTTGTTCAATCAGAATAACTTGCATTTTTTGTTATCTTATGGTACATATTCATGCACTGCTGTAAAATCTGTCCATTAAATTATTTTTGTATTACTTGATACTATTATTAGACTGAAAGCTCTTTGTGGAGAGTCCTGGTCTTGTTCACGTTTGAAAACTGAATCTACTTGTCGAGTGTATAGTTCATATTAAATGCAAGGTAATGTTGTCAGAAAGTGAATATTGATAACTTCCTCTTAGAATAGTAATGAAACTTAAATATTAAGTGATCTCTAACAAAGAGTTCACTCCTTTTCGACTACTACTAATGTAATTTGCATTGCTTATTATATCCCTAAAACAAGGCATCTCTTATTTCCTAGCATGAGAGATAATGACTATGTAACTATGCAACATTAAGTAGAATGAAAATACACATATAAATTACTTAAAGGCCTGATTTTCTTGATGGATGTAGCAAAACTAGGACTGAAATTTTAGTTCTTGCCCAGTTTATGAGTTATCAACAGAACACAGCCTTCTAGGTCACTCCAAAGATTTTAGCACAATATTTCACAGATGCAATTATAACATTTCTATAAAAGACTGGATAAATGGACAAGTCCCCTGAATCATGATGTGGCCACCCAAGGATCCTCTGCTCATGAAAGCATTTCCTATTCTAGCTGATATCTTGTATATGTGTGAAGCATACCCCCAAGATAAATACTTCTTCTCAGGCATGAAGTTCCAATTCATGCTTGCCAAATGAAATTGTTTATCCGTTGTGTTACACAAATTTCAAATGCCTAAGGGATAGAGTAGCAAATGTACTGCTTTCCATGATGGAAATTTTGAATAATGTATGCTAGTTTTGAAGAAACTTGTGAGTCTTCCTTTATCACAGTACTATTTATTGCTTTAAATTTTATTATATGTCGTTGGTACAAAACAACTTGTTTCCTTTTTAAGACTCTCTTAAAAGCAAATTCCTCAAAAAGATCAAATTCTGGAACATACATATCTCAAAATGGAAAATCATTTGTTTAAATAAAATCAAGCCAACATCACTAATTGATGCATCTTTACCCCCTAAAGCTGTATGAAATGACTGCTGTGTAAGTATATAATCATTAAAATGTGTTGACAACAATTTAGTTGTTATCCATGGAAATTGTCAAGCATTATTCAAAATAGAAATCAAAATGAAATCAGACATAGTATAATATGTTGTTACAAGTTTTTCAGTATCTGGATAAAAATTGCTTATAAATGTGTTTCCATTCTTGGAACTTAACAGAAGTATGGATGATGGCCATTGTGCTTTCTTTTTTCTGCTTTTCCTTCCCAATAGAACATGGCACAGGATATAACAAACCACCTCAGTCCCCTGGTGTAGAACAATAATAACATTATGGGACATTCACTGTATCACATTCTAATCATGCCAGTTGCTTGAGTCATATTCTGAGTATTAGACAAGCATGTACTTAGACAAAGAAGACCTCTACAAAAACAAAAACTCATACACATATTTAAGCTTCTAATTTTCAAAAATTTTCTTGTCGTTGGGGGAAAATCTTTTTTTCCAGAAGCAATCAAAAGCTCTGAATAGAAATCAGTGCATGTAACTTTTGTAATAGTTTCTAAAGTTCACGTTTGTCAGAAAGTACTTCATCTTTCCTACCTACACTTAGATTAAAACAACAGAACTATTAAAAATAGTTTTAAAATGAATATTTGAAATTCTTATCAAAATTCTTGTATGGTCCATACACTGAATTAATAAATATTTATTCATTGAATGTGTTAGTTTTTAAGTTATTTATCACCTTAATATGAGATACTCAGAGGTTTATCATTTTCAGTGCTACAAAGGCATACATTAAATTAAAAAAATATAGCTAACAAAAAGATAAAAATAATATATTAATGACACAACAACTTTAAATAGAGTAAATGTGAATTTAGAATATGTGTGTATATGTGTGATCTGCTATGTTGTGAATGTCTGCCATCAATTTACATGTGGAGATAGAGAGGTGATGGTATTAAGAGCAGAGCCATTGTGAAAAGGTCCACTCATGAGGGCAAAACCCTTAGTAATAGGATTAGGGCCCTTATAAAAGAAGACACAGTGAGGAGGAACCAGAATGCAGGTCCTCACCAGACAGACACCAGTTCTGCCTTGATGTTGAACTTCCACATCCCGAAGAATGAGACATAAATTTCTGTTCGTTATAAGTTACCTAGTTCATAGCATTTTGTTATGGTGACCTGAAAAGCCTAACTCACAAGTATTCATAGTAAGTAGTGAACTCAAGGATTCAAACACAACAATTCCTAAAGGACTATACTTTATAAAGTGAACAGTTTTATACTCTCTGTGTTTTGGCAGTGCATTTTTGTAAGTATCATTTTTGTTGTGATTCAATACACAGGACACAATTTACCATTTTGACCATTTTAAAGTGTAGACTCAAGTGGAATGCAGTACTTTCACAATATTGTGCAACACCATCAGTGTCTATTTCTAAAACATCATCAGCACCCCAAAGGCTAACCCTGTACCCATTAAGCGCCCACTCCATATTCTCCTTCCACCCTTCGTTTCCTGTACTTTGGCCACCTATGTTTATTTTCTGGTATGTTTTATTCCTTTTGCCTTTGGGTGTTTGACTCATTCTTATTCATTACAGATGTGTCGACAACGAATGTTACAGCTTTTATTTATATGCGGTGCCCTTATTTCATTGTTGGTTCTTACTATGTATGATTTTTAATGAAATTTAGATAAAGTCATTTGCAGACAAAACTTTGAGGATGTTATGACATTGATTTTGAGTAATATGGTTGGTGGAAGCACTCAGTCTGAAGTGAATACTTGTAAATAGCACGTGTAATTTTTTCCTGCTTTATTTGAGGTCTTTTCTTTTATAGTTACATTATGATTCTAAGATTGAGCTGTGTTCATTTGTCCTGCCTACAACTCATGAAGATCACAGAATCTGAGCAGTTTTAACTGAGAACAGGTTCTGATTCAGTCCCAAATTGTATAACTTTGTATCTGACCTTTTCACCAGCTGCTTCTGCTTCTCCAAGTACATCTAGGTTGAAATCTCTCATTTTATTTTCAAATCTTTTACTTCTCATTCATTTTTCTACCTCTGTTTCTCTGTTTGGATTCTTACCAATTCTGCTAATGTCTGTATTCCAGTCCTCTTATGCCTTCTTCCCTGTCCGGTGCCTAGTCTGCTGTTTAATCTCCTATGAGGATCTCTTTTACATTTCTAGAATTTTAATTTTTGTATTTTCCAAATCAGATTCAGCATTTTGATAGTCTCCTTTCTTTCATATGCTTGGACATCTTCTATTATATTTTAAACATATTATAAATGATTTAATACTCTGAATCTAAATTTTTTATTTATATTGTTAACTTTTACAGGATATACCTAACAGCATCTCTTAGCCTATTTCTTTAGTTATTTAATTTTCTTATAAATATGCCACATACATGTACCATATGCTGTGGCACTATGGTATTCAGATAACAATGAATGTCTGAGAAAACATCTGTTGCTGTAATGAGGGCTCCATTTACTCTACAAGTGTCTAGATTGTTGACAATACTCAGAAATTCTACATAATGCCTATGATTCAGGTCATTTTGGTTCAATAACTTATACATTTTCTAGTCTCACACCTGCTTCAGACTGGAAATTATGAATTACCAAGGAAGAGTCTTGGTACCTCACTCTCTCTCCTGCTAAATTTGGTTATTATCTCCTTATATGGAAGAGTGCTATTTATTTTTTAGCCAGATTTATTGATCATTCATGTTCAGAGTTACAACTTTATATTGGGTTCTTGGTCTGAATTTTTAACTTACCAGTCCATGGCTTACTTTTTGCACTTGTTGGATTACAATCATAAGACTAAATTTAATCTCCTAGATATTGCCTAGTTCCTCAGGACAACTGTAGCATCCTTGTAAGATTTCCTCTGAATTTTTGTTTTTTTTTTTTTCTGGTGATTTCTTTTCTCTTTTTTATGTTTTTAAACTTTTTTACTAAGTTTAACAATTAAACATTATTCAAAAATACCTTGCTGGAAAGTGTCTAGAATGTTCAGTGTGCCATATACCAAAAATGCAAGTGCTACCATCTTTCTTCATTTTATTTAGTTATTTGAGGGATAATGTACAAAAAGAGGAGTCCTGATGCCAATTCTTAATAGGCATGCAGCATCTCAGATTTTAATTTTTCTTTGGTTTAAATGAATGACATTGCTTTATTTTATAATCACAGAGTGATAAAAATTTGAAATGGCAAATAAAATTACAGTAAAAAAATAGGAATTTCTCATTCAGTGATTCAAAAGAAATATTTTCTAGATAATCTCCAGATGCCTTTGCTGTGTATAAATCCTCCTAGGCAATTAGCCACTGCTGCCTTTGCCTAACTTAGCAGGCATTCTCAACTGCTGACTGTAATCTATTTCTTTGGCTTCTACCCAGATTCTCCCTTTTTGCCTACCACTTCCATTTCTGACTCACTATGCTTTTACCTTTTTAATTTGGCTTCTGCCCAAGTAATTGCCTTGGGTAGCATGTATTTTATCAACCTGCTCAACTGTACTAAAAAAAAGAAAAAATGCTTTATTTCTTCATCTAGCTTCAACTTGATAGAAAACTCAATGTTGATAGGATCCCCCCAAAATGAGCCTTGCTGACTTCTTAGGAGAAAAGTATATCCAGTGTATTTATTTATTTAATGTAGTTAATTTGAATGGGAGGCAGTTGTCGTTAGCAAAGCAGTGTGTTGTCTGAGTCATGATGAACCATCTGAGTTTGAATCCCTTTTCTTCAACTAACTAATAAATGTATAGCTGTAGACAAGTCAAAGTATATGTATCTGAAAAATGGGAACAATAAGAGTATGTCCATGTCAGGAGTGTGTTGATAATTCAATGAGAAAAAAAGTTCAGGACTTCAAAAACTAAGCATTAAGAGCTACATACTTAACTTACTTGACCCTTAACTTTCTTCTCTGGGCAGTTACAGCCTTCAACTTCTGCATTCTGTAATATGTCAGGAACCTAATATTGGCAAACTAATCAATAACAGAATAGTCTGTGGAAACAGTAAACTTTCAATGAAATAATCACAGTTGTTCTTGAGATTTGCCGAACTGAAAAAACATCTTGTGACTGAGAAATGAAGATCAGTTGTGTGCCATTTGGCCATAAATCCAGAACCTTCACCTGCTATGAGAATGTGCCTGCTGGTCTCAATTACACATCATCCACTATATGGAGGCACTAACCAGTCTGAGAACACCCATCACCAGTCTACATAAACCACTCTTAAATCAGTTTCCTGGAAATATGGATTTTGTACAAGTCTTATATCTTCTTCTTCAGCTAGTTTTTCTAATGAAGTCATCTTCCTTGTCTCAAAATCTTTTCCCTTGAATCAATTGGTCTATTGTGAAGTGAGCAGGTGGATTTGGGTCTAGTAATATTTCAAGTGTTCTATGAATATAGATATGCACCCAAACATGCAGTCTAGAAAATGTACATATATAAACATCATGTATGGAATTTATTTATTTTTATTGATGTTTGGATCATTAATTTTATTTATTTTCTTTTAATTTTTACAGACTGAATTTTGATTCATTGTACACAAATGCAGTACAACTTTTCATTTCTATGGTTGTGCACTATGTAGATTCATACCCTTTATGTAATCATACATGTACATAGGGTAATGATGTCTGTCTCATTCCACCATTTTTCAAGATAGAATGTGTGAAATTTTTATTAGAAATTTATTTAAAATATATTATTTATATAAAAGTATTTACATATACATAGAAAACACATTATATATAGTGTCCAAATATATGTTAATGGAAACATTACAGAAAAATATGAAATATAGATAAAATGTATACTACATTGAAGAGACGCTCATTTGAACTTTTAGAGTAGGAAAGTGGAAGAAAGATGTTGCATGAATTTTAAATTTTCTTTAGCTCATCTGATAGCAATTTAACCCTACTGGAATGTGCTTTTGCTTCATTCTCTCCACCTGAATCAACATTTCAGTTCAATAAGGTCATTTTATTAATTCCAATTTCCATTCACCTCTAACTATTCCAAATTAGCATGAATGTGTATTATCTGAATTACTACTTTATTTCTTATGGATGGATATGCAATTTTTCAGGAACTTGACTGGAAGTCTCCTAAAAGATGTGGCAACAAAATATTATCCTCTGTCTTGTGTCAGAATTATAGACAATGTTAAATAATTGTTTTGGAACTATTGAATCTTGATTTCTCAATCCTAAGTGTCTTGAAGTAAATATTTTTACCAACAGGTAAATTGTATGTGGTGGATATAGTTAACTATTACAATGAAGGAAAAAGAAGACATTTAAAAATAATCTCTTTAAGGAATCATTTTCAACCTTCTATCATGATAAAAACCAAATGAACAGGAAAATCAATTACTGTGATAGTTCATTTTCCAAGGGCAAAAATAGGTAATAATGAGAAATTATCTAGGTACTCCAGAACAAAGAAATTAAAGCACTGGAATAAAATAGCAAAGATAGTTAACATTTTGGTTGCCCCTTATTGCCTCACTCTGAATCAGCCTGAGTGGCTAGGCCATTACCTGTCCCCCTACATATACTCAAGGGGAGGCTCAATTACTGGAGAAATGGAATTCAAGAAACACCAGGTTCAAAGAAATTGGGCATAACATTCAGGCACAGAGATATTGAGCCTCTGCTTATCTATGTTAACATTTGAGATGGAGAAGTCCACTAACTGTATTAGATAAGATGCCATAGAGCAATATGCTACCACAGTTTACTAACTAGAATAATCCCCCATGAAAATGGAAAAATTGCACTGATTGCCTACAACACTAAACTTCCAAGTTTTGTGTTCATCAGAATCATCTGTAGAACTTATTATAACAATTTGAAATGAGATAGATATAGAAAAGTAGAGCCCACATTGACTTATATATAAAGTCTTAGAAACTTGAGCTCATAATGGTAAAGAGTAGAATAATGATTACCAGAGACCAGTAGGAGTGGGAGAGATGTGGAATTGTTGATCAATGGCTACAGCGTTTCAGAAAGACAAGAATAATAATTTTTGAGATCTATTGCATAATGTTCTTATCTATTGCAATAATAATGTATGATATATTTCAAAATAAGAGAGTGAATTTCAAATATCTAAGTACAGAAAATGATAAGCAAGGTGATGGCCAAAAGATTAGCTTGATTCAATCACTCCACATTGCATACATATGACGTTACACTGACTGTCACTCCATAGACCATAAAAATATACAATTTGAGCTATGAATTAAAATAATTTTAATATTTTAAAAAGTTTCAGACATTTGAAGGATCTTATAGGTACAGAGACAGTTAGGTGTGATATAGCAAATGTGTTATTAACTATACAAATTAAATAAAACCTATATATAGCAGGGAATTTCTTTGATTAATAAATAAGAATTGTTCCATATCCAAAATAACAGCATTGATTTTAATATAATGCAATATTTTGGGATGATATGAAGATGGACAGTAAGGGTATTGGTTGTAAAAAATCAACTGAAAACCTGATTTACCATAATAAAAAGCAAATGATATCAAAAATTTAAAAATAAAAATAGTAGAAAAATGGTATTATTTAGAAACATCCATTTGAACATCTGAGGAAAATGTAAACACTTTTGGAAAGAAAAGTGCTGGAGCGAGTCTTGGGTGTAATGGTAAGGGATGGGAGGACTGTCTATGGAGTCCATACACATTTCATATTGCTGCTTATATTATATCTAAATGCATGCTTTTGATGAAAATAAAGCCAATTTTGAATGCATATATTATGTAAAATATACATTATTTAAATACACATATTGATGTTTAACTGACATTTGTGATCAGTTATATTTATTTTCTCCATACAAAAACTTGGAATGCTAATGTTAAAAATAACAGTTAATGCAGTGAAGCTCCAGAGTAAGAAAAGTGTTCTCCTTAATTGAATAGCATACATGGATTTACCATGAATGCTTTTTGAATGTTGTTTTGCCATTTTTGTGTAGCTTAATAATGCTGAAAGTGTGAAAACTTTAAAGGTCATTTTATAAAAATTCTGCAATTGCTTCTTTAAATAACACCATTAGCAATAAATACATTTCTCATACGTTATATAACAGATAACTTCATCCTGTAATTGCTAATTAATTTAGCAGTCAAAAGGAGATAATATTGACTTTAGTCACAATGCTATAATTTATTATAGCAAGTAGAAATATATATATATTCACTCAAATACCTGTAGTGATACCTCTGTTTTCTATATTGCACATCTACACTCCTTTTCTCTCTTTTTAATACTGTTTTGGTTGATTAAAATCCTGTATTAAGTTTGATGGAATACAAGGAATTTAATTTTTTCAAATTTCTGTGTTGCATAATATGTGCTCTCTAACACTAAGTGCTGATTTGAAGAAAATAAAAATTCTTTATGAATCATTTATTGAAAATCAATACTTCAGAATTCTTAAGTTCTCCCTGTGCTATTGTCTTCTAGCCCTATTGTTCTAAGATGCCCATGCCCCATAATTTCCTGATGTCTTCCTCTGCCCATCCACTGAGTATATTGTCTCCACTCTCTTTCTCACACTGTTTGTACATATGTGTATATACATGAAAGGAATTATTTCTTATACGAATGTAACCTTTATGCTTTCTGAAAATTTGTGAGAGATGCAGTATATTACCTTGAGAATTTTAATTAAATATATGTGTATGAATTTCTATGTTCATTTATTTTCCTCAATTTTCTATATTTTTTAATGTTTTAGCTAGATTTTCTTTTTTGTTTCTATATTTGTTTTTAAAGGCTTTGCTGTAATACTTGTTTAATATTTATATCTCACTCATATTTGTATGAGTGTGTACTAATGACTTCTCTCAGTTTAAGAAAGAAAACTTACCATTTAACCAAATAGTCAATTGCTTAAAATCTTAATACCACCAATAGCCACATTATTTTGAGGTGATTTTTCATGAAAGTTATTCCTATCTTATGGTTTTAATCAACATGGTAGATAAAATAATCACTATTTACTACAGTGATTAATTTTATGTGTCTACTTGACTGAACTACAGGATGCCCAGATATTTGGTCAAACATCTCTCTGGGAGTTTTTAATAAGGATACATTTAGAGGAGATTAACATTCAAATCATTAGACTGGATAAAGCAGATTGCTCATTCAACCAGATGAAGACCTTAACAGAATAAGAAGTCTGACCCTCCCTGGAGTAAGACATTTCTCTCCCTGAATACCTTTGAAATGAGATACCATTGCTTTTTCTCTGTCCTTGGACTCAAACATAAACGTCAATACCGAGTCTTAACTCAAATGGGAGCTATAACATCAGCTGTATTGGCATCTTGGCATTCTGTATTATTGATACACCCTGCAGATATTGGAACTTGTCTGATTTCACAAATTCATGGGTCAATTACTTTAAAACATCTTTTTCCCTCACTCTTCCATATATATGTCTATGTATGTGCATATGTGTGTGTTTGTGTGTGTGTGTGTATCTGTGTGTGTATGGCAAATATATTGTATTTCTATATATACACAAATAAGCATATACCACATATATACTATATATGCAAATACATATACCCTATATATATATACTGTTTATATCCTACATATACAGATACTATATATAGTTGACCATATATGTAAATAGTTTATTATATACATATTATTTTCTCTATCACAATCACCAAAACTAAACTTTATATAAGTTTCTTTAAAATATAACTCATTAAAGCACACAATTTGTGTTGAACAATGAAAAATGCTAATACATTTTATTTATTTTTCTTTTGATTTGAATACTCTTTCAAATGCATTGATATACAGCCTAAAAGATAGAAGTTTTTATTTTTCATAATGCATTCCATTTTCGTGAAGTTAAATTTATAGGAAACAGAAATTTGGACAAATTGCAGTATTTTTCAGTGTAGAAAGTGGTCTGATACTTTTGTCTATGCATAAGTAAACAACAGTATATGCACAGGACTTTCAGATGAGCTACAAAATCTTAGTAAACTTTTAGTTACTATTGGAGATTTTTATTTAACTTACTGCCAGCACCATGAACTAATGATATGAAAATATATAAAAATAATTCAATAGGCACATGCCAGAAAGACACACAAACACACACACACACACACACATAAATTTGAGCACACACACAGACACACGCACACAAATATATATGTTTGTATGTATTCATTATATAGGTGGGAAGACAGATAAGACAGAGATGGAGGAAGGGAGACTCAGAATACTAACAAGGTGATAATATAAAAATTATGTGTAAAATTAAATAAGAAAAAAATAAGTAGAGTCAAGGACAAACACATCGAAACAAAGGAAGCTTGTAATCACATCTAGATCATTACTATTATTCTTCCATGCAACGAATAATTATTAACTATTCATTCCAAAAATTTTGAAGTCTTGGCCAAGGATAAAATGAAGAGTTTGACAATTTGTGTCGTCAATCTTCTGCAATGTTCAAAATGCTGAAACCCAAGTAAAGCTGCCAAATCTCCTAATCTCATTCATATTATTGAATAGGTATAGAAAATAAAAGAGGAGAGTAAGAAAATTAGGTCACTATTCATTCATATATATAAAGTACCTGCCTTGGGGCTTATAGTATAAAGATGATTATTTGCATTGTCCTGTTCTTTCATTCCTTTCTCCCTTGTAAGAGAAAACTGTCTTTATGATATTTCTCCTTTCTTTGGATTTCCAAAATGTACCTTGTAATGCTTCTAATTTAGGTTTTCTTCTTTCATAAAATAGCCAAATATAAAAAAGACATCTTTCACCACGTAATAATAGCAGTTTTATGTTGTGCAGCTTTACACATCTCACAATGTCATCTGTGAAAGATGTTTTACATAAAAGCAAATTTGTCAAGGACTCTTAAATTTAAGTTGCCACCATTGTGCAACTTTTACTAAGTACTATTCCCTTTTCTGTTCAAATAACTGATTTTAGCATAGTTTTGCTGAAGTGTGATGTTTTCATTATTTGAAAGTATTCATTTTGTCTGTCACATATTATGTAGGAGTATGACTTAGGCTACTGAGGCCTGATGGAATAATGTCAAAAATGCACAATGCAAATAATTATTTCAATAAACATTACTTTTCCTTCCCTTCATTTCCAGGCTCTCTAGTTATAAAACCACATTTGTATTTTTATTCTAACTTCATTAAATCTCCTAACAATAGGAAAATCATGTTCTAGCACTTACTACCTCTCTCTACCATGCAGACAGAGCAAATCAAATATTTTATTAGTACTTTTTATTTTGTAAGAACTCTGTTTTCTATAGTTTACTATCACATATTAGTTTGGCAGCTGATAATTTAAGTTTGCACAATTGTATAGGGCATTTAGTGCCACAGTGTGTGTGCACAAAAGGGGCCACATACATGAAAACATTCCCTATCTCAAGCAGACCATGGAGCACATCTCTGTGCTTGCATTTCAAGAGTTTGGACAACAAATTATAAATTTGTAGTTTGATTCATTGAGAGTAAGCAAATGCCTTGTTTGTGTGAATTTATAACACACTAAGCACATTAAATGTCTATAGAAAGGAAAAGATGGAAAGTGAAAATCGGAGCAGTACTATTGCTTGTAGGTTCTCAAATTATTCTTATTGAGCTCCTTATTTGATTAGAATATTTCATTACATTTTATTTATTAAGAGTGACCTTATGGGCTGGGGATATGGCTCTATTTGTAGAGTGTTTGCCTTGCAAGCATAAGACCCTGGGTTCACTCCTCAGCACCGCCAAAAAAAAAAAAAAAAGAGTGCCTTTACTTTCAAATATTTATTTTGCTATTTACAACAGGGCACAAATTTATAGTTTACAAGAATGTGAAATTTGTTTCAAAAATAATCATAAGAAAAATACTATAATGCTAATAATTATTTTTAAAAAAATTTTATGATGATAAGGCACATTTGTAGTTGATGAGTCTAAAGTAACTTTTTAATCTTTGTTATTTGAATATTACTAAGAAGTGCCAATATAGGAATTATATTGAAACCCATGTTCTATATTCTAAGATTTTCAAAATCCATATTAAAAAATGCAACAAGTATGAATATTTGTTCTTAGTTTTGAAAATTGAATGAATCATTTAACTTATGTCTTATTTACATTGAAACTCTAAAACATTTGATTATTCTTTGCTCCAATATCTTCATTTAGAGGTTTTCAATAAGATGAAGAATGAAACTCAGCTGAATTTAATTGGCAGAGACGAAACTGACAATGTTAACACTACTGCCAAATACAAATAAGCAATAAAATACCATTTCAGACAAAAAAAAATCTTCAAGTTTTGTTTATGGAGTGGAGTTGCAAAACTCCGAGAGAAAAGAAACAAACCCCATGATTTGATGAAGAGTAAAATTTGAAGATGATGATGTGTGTCTGGGGGTGGGGAGTTAAGCTACCTGAGTTTGAAATAAAATTAACTGAATTTAAATCAAAGGAAAGAAAATAAATTTTAAAACAGTATCATAGAAGATATGTATTTTTATTTTGGGTTTAAAATCTGTCTATATGATGTGGGTATAAGGTGTTCCCCAAAAGCTCTAATATCAATGCATGAGGGTTCAAAGGTGAAACGCAGGTGGGGCATGACTGCAGGAGATGAATCACTGAGGAAGAGCCTGAAAGGGTTCATTTTCCCTTGGCCTCTTCCCCTCTCTCTCTCTTTCTCTCTCTGCTTCCTGGCTGTACTTCTCTTGTAACTTCTGCCATGAAATTGGCCTCAACTTGGACTCCGTGCAGTGGAATCAGCTGACCATGGAATGAACTTGTGAAACCATGAGCCAAAATAAACTCTTCCCCCTCTAAATTGTTCTTGCTGGGTATTTTGATCATAGACCCAAAAAGCTGACTTATGTACTATCTTCCATTAGTTCATTGTTAAATTAATTATTCATTGAACCAAATTTTGTTTAGGTAGTGAAACCCAATTGATGTATCTAATGGTGTCTTTAAGAATTTTTACTAAAAGGGAGAGGAAAGTGGGTATAGTTTATTCCTCTTTTTGTTCCCATGTGAGATGTAAACTAAAAACTGATTCAGAGATAATCATTTTCACTATAAAAAGAAATAAAATAGCTATATGATGCTTAAGTACATAATAAAAAGGTACATAATGTATGTAGCAGTATTTTATTACCTGCTTTTATATAACTCAAATATTTTATAGAAGAGGAAATATTTCTCTCAAAAATATTTTTTGGGTTTAAATGTTCTCTGAATATAAAACTAAAAATATGTTATCAGTACTACATTATTTGACTTAATGCAATATTTCTTTCCTATTTTACACAAATACAGATATTCACTGGTTAGCAATGTGGATGCACTCTGAGAACTGCATTGTTAGGTGGTTTCATTGTTGTGCAAACAACGAAGTGTACTTATACAAATCTAGATAACATAGGTCATAAGCTCAATGTTGTTTCTTGATGCAATAAAAAGACCTACACACATAGAAAGTATGAAACTGCTGCCAATGTTACACAATATACTATTTTAAATCAAACCACATTGTTTTTCATGTAGAAATATTATGTATAAAAATGATAAAATAGTGTAATAAATTCACAAACAAGTAATAGTCATTATGATGATCATGATGTACAATCTTTGTGATTGCTCTTGGATTTTATTTGCTAATATTTTATTGAGCATTTTTATCAAAATTCATCAGAGAGATTACCCTGCCCTTTTGTTTTCTTTTATGAAAACACCTTAGATATGAAGATATTGCTAACATCTTTCTTACAAGAATTTATAATTTTTCCCTTTAGCTCTGTTTATTGCAAAATTTTAAGAAGTATTGGTACTAGTTCTCCTTTAAATATTTGTTAGAATTTGGCCAAGAAGTAATCTGGTCCTAAAATTTTCTCCTTCAGAAGATGTTTAAATTTGTCCATGTAGTTTCTTTCTTCATTATTCATTTATGGTAGTATTATTGTGTGAATCTGGAATAACCCCCCAAAGCTAATGTGTTAGGCAATGCATTAATGTTCAGAAGTGAAAAGATAAATAATGAGGACTCTCACTTCATCAGTGGATTATCCATTTGTTGGATTAAATTTTGAATGAATTTACAGGGAGGTGGTGCAAATAATAGGCAAGTAGTACATGTTGGAGTAAGTAATTCAATGGGGGCCTTAGGACCTTTATCTGTCCCTCAAACGTTCTTGTCTCTGCTTCCCACCTTCCATGACTTGCATAGCTTCTTTCTTCCACCATGCTCTTCCACCATGATCTGTTTACCTTTGAGCCAATGGACCATGGACTGAATCCTCTGAAACCATGAGCCAAAATAAATCTTTCCTCCTCTAAGATATTCCTATCAGGTTTTGTTCACAGCCATGAAAAATTGAGTAACGCAGAAATTGAACGTGCTCTACTGTCTAATACATGGACTTTTAGAGGACATTCCAGATCCAAATCGTAACAAATAGATTTTATTTTTCTAGGAATTTATCCATTCCCTAGACTACTTAACTTGTTGGAATGTAATTGTTCATATTTATTACTTATTATCCTTTTGATTTCTGAGTCATCTGATGAAATTTCTCTTTTTAATTTTACTTTTATTTATTTGACTATTCACTTTATCTTAGTTAAACTAGCTAAGGGTTTGTTGATTTTATTTTTTCAAAAAAGAAAACAGATCAGTTTTATTTACTCTGTTTCTCTTTTCATTCTCTATTAGATTTTTTTGTACTTATTTTCATTATTTCTTTCTGTCTTAGTACATTCTGTGTGGCTTATAAAACTGCCTGGGGTTGGGTACTTAAATGAAAAGAAGAAGTTCATATTGATCCTAATTCTGGTGGTTTGAAGGTTTAAAAAGCATGATGTAGATATCCTGGCCAACACTCCACCCCAGTTGCACCGCACCATGGCAGGTCAACAAAAAAGGAAATGGTCCCATGCAGAAGGACCATATGAGCAAGAGAGTAGGGAGAAAACAGGTTCACTCTCTAATAACAGTTGTATCTGAAACCTATCCAATCGGAGAAGAGAAGAACCACTCCAAGAAAACAGTCTAATTTCATTCACAGGCGCGTTCATCCCCTAAGTACCTTTCACCTGACCCTACTTCCTAAATGTTCTACCACCTCAACACTGCCAGACAGTGGACCAAACTATTAGTGCCTTAAACTCTTTGGGGACACATCCAAACTAAAGTAACTTCCTCTTGTTGAAATTTTGTTTGCTTTTTCTATTTTTAATTCCATAAGTCATAAATATTAGCCTACTTGTTTTGGAGTATTTATGTCTTTTAAAACCAGGTACTTATTGTGATGAACTTCATTCTTGAAATTATGCTTGATGCATCACATTGGTTTTAATATATTGTGTTTGCATTGTTTCTCTCAGGTAATTTTAGTTTTAAAAATTTTTATTGCATTAGAGCTATAATAGTTATTGAATTCATTGTGGCCTATTAATAAATGCATATAATATAATTTGCTCCATTTCAGTCCTTATTACTGTCTGCTCTCCCCTGTCTTCCCTCTCTGGTTGTATTCCTCATTCTCAGCCATCCTCGAATTAATTTATTTTTTAATGGGTACATTATAGTTATTCATAAACCAGATTTTCATTGTGATGTATTCATACATGCACATAACAGTTTGGTCAGTTTCATTCTGTTGCTTCTCCACCTTTCCCACCCCTTCTACCTTACTGTCAATGTCCTTCCTCTCCTCCACCGTTATCCTTCTTTTTTCATGAGACTTCATCATTTTTAAAATTCTCTATCTTTAGCTTCTGCCTATGAAAGAACATTTAACCCTTGGTTTTCTGAGTCTCTCTTATTTCACTTAGTACATTCTTCATTACTATTCATTTACTGCAATTTTCATAATTTTATTATTCTTTATACTGTGTAAAAGTCATTTGTGTATATATATCACATTTTCTATATCTAATCATCTTTTAAAGGATATCTAGTCTGGTTCCATAATTTGGCTATTGTGAATTGCACTGCTATAAATGTTGGTATGCATGTATCACTATAGTATGCTGATTTTAGTTCTTTGGGACAAATATCAAAGTGGTCTAGCTGAATCACATAGTGGGGCCGTTCCTAGTCTTTTGAGTAGTCGATATATTGCTGTCCAAAGAAGTTGTACTAATTTGCAGTACCACTAGCAATGCATGAAAGTCCCATGTTCATGCATTGGTCATACATTATGTCAGCATTTATATCATACATAATCTTGATAGTTGCAATTCTAATGCAAGATTAAATCTCAGTGTGGCTTTGATTTACAGTTATCTTATTTGTAAGGATGTTGAATATTTTTCATACATTTTTGGCTATTTGTATTTATTATGTTGAGAAATGTCTGATTAATTCTTCTGCCCATATATTGATTTTTTCAGTGGTAATTTTTTTGAGTTCACTATACATTTTGATATTGATCTCCTGTCAGAAGAGTAGCTGATAAAGATTTTCTCCTATTCTGTGGGCTCACTCTTCCTGCTCTTAATCATTTTCTTTGCTTTGTAGAAGGTTTTAATTTGAAGCCATTCTTCTTACTAATTCTTGGTTTTATTTCTTGAGCTTTATGGATCTTCTTAAGGACATTAGTGCTTGTACCAATATGCTGGATTTTTGATCCTACATTTTCTTCTGGAATTTGCAGTGTTTCTGTTCTAATTCCAAGATCCTTGATCTAATTCAAGTTGGTTTTTGTGCAAGGTGCAATATAGGGATCTAATTCTATTTTTTTACATTTGGATATCCAGTTTTACCAGCATCATTTGTAAAGATGCTACCTTTTTCCCATGTGTTCTTTTTTCAACTTAGTCAGGCATCAGATGATTGTATTTGCCTCTGAGTCTTCTATTCCATTGTCTTGGTCTTAATATCTTTGTTATGTTTTTGTTTCTACAGATCTGAAGTATATTTTGAGATCAGGTATTATGTCATGAGCATCACTCTAATTACTTAGTATTAAGTTGCCCCTTCTGAGTCTTTCCTTCTTCCATATGAATATGAATTTTTTTCTAGTTCCATGAAGATGATCATTGGCATCTAATGGGGGACACATCAAATCTGTGTATCACTTTTGGTAATACATATCTATTTTGACAACATGATTCTATCTATCCAAGAGCATGGTATTTTTTTTTTTCGCACCATATTCTAAGGTCTTTTTAATTTCTTCAGTGTTCTGTAATTTTCCACTGTAGAAGTCTTCTTACTTCCTTGGTTAAATTTAATCCCAAGTTTGTTGATTTTGAGGCTATAATAAATGGAATTGTTTTCCTGATTATTTCTCATCAGATTAATTATTAAACATAGAAAAGCAACTGATTTACGAATGTTGCTCTGGTATCCAGATACTTGATTAAATTTGGGTAAGTCATTTGTATCTAAAAGTTGTCAATAATTTCTAATCTTTCTAATTGATTAAAACATAAGTTTTAAAAAAAGTACCTAATGATCCTGTGGATATCAGCCATGTCTATAATTATATCTCTTTTTTCTTCTCTAATTTTGCTATTTGGGTTTTTTCTGTCTTCTTTTTGTTAGTTTAGCTATGTGTTTAATAATGTTGTTTATCTTCTCAGAGCACCAATCCTCTGTTGCATGGATTCTTTGAATTATTTTTTTAATTCTCAATTTTATTAATTTCAGCATTGATCTTAATAATTTCCTGTCTTCTACTAGTTTTGGAATAAGGGGATGTAACATTCTATTTTTTTGAATGTGGGTACTCAGTGCTAAACGTCCCTGTTAGAACTGCCTTTGTATAGTGTTACAGAGATTTTGACATATTGTATCTCTGCCCTTGTTTCCTTCTAATATTTTTATTTCATCCTTGATTTATTCTCAGACCCATTCCTCATTCAAAAGTTTATTATTCCATCTCTATGCGCTAAAATGGTTTCTAGTATTTTCCATAAAGATCTCATAAGATGCAAGGAATTATCTTGATGTTTTTGTATTTGTTAAGACTTGCTTTGTGTTCTAAAATAAAGTTAATGTAATGATCCAGGTGCATCTGAAAAGACTGTGAATACAGTTGTTAATTAGTGAAATATTATACAGATGTTCTTTAGCTCCACTTATTTGACAGTGTCTTTTAAGTCTGATAGTATTTAGTTAATGGCTGGATCACCTATCTATTGTGAAACAGTTATGTTGAAATCTCCCTGAATTAATTCATCAATCAAAGTACACATTTACTTGACTTTGCCTTAAGTGATATTTGTATTATTTAAGTAGTTACACCAATATTTGGGGCATTAATACTTACAAGCATTGTATCTTCTTGTTGTATAGACTACTTTTCAATATGAAGTGAGGTTCTTTGTCCGTTGTGATTAACTTTGGCTTGAAGTTTGCTTTGTCAGATGTGGAAATAGCCACTCCTGCTTGCTTTCAGTTTCCTTTTGCATGATATATCTTTTTTCCCAAACCTTCATATTGAATCTATAAATGTCATTGCCAGTAATGTGAGTTTTTTGTAGACAACATATTGTTGGGTTGTGTTTTTGTATTAACTCTTACAGTCTGGGTCTTTAAATGAAGAATTGAGGCAATTTACATTAATTGTGATTTTAGAGATATGGTTAATATTTCTTGCCATTTTGATTCATTTCTAATATTTTATTCAGAATTTGTTCGTCTTTTAGCTACCCATCTAGTGGAATCATTAACTTCCTAGCTCCAAATTTTATTTTGAATTTCTTCATGATATATTTCTTTAGGAATTTGCTCTAGTACCTATTTAGGTGTCTTGGATTCTTTTAGTTTATGCATGTCATCAAAGGCCTTCATTTACCTTAAATCATGAAAGATTGGTTTGCTGAATTAATATGTTTTAGTTGACAATCATTATGATTCATAGCTCTATATACATTACTCCACACACTCCTAGGTTTTAATGTTTGGGCTGAGAGTTCAGTCGTGACTCAGATTTCTTTATCCTTAGTATGACCTGAATTTTTCTCTTGTTGCTTTTAGAATTCTGTCCTTTGCTATGGATATCAGCATTTTAGTTATAATATATCTTGGAAAAGATCTTTTTTGACCTTGTCTATTTGATGTTCTGAATACATCCTGTATTTGGATATCTAAATCATTGCCAAGGTTTGGGATATTTCTCTGATATTATTTCATTGAAAAGGTTATGCAAATTCTTAGTTTGTGCCTCAATTCCAATGATTCTCAGATTTGGTCTCTGTGTTGGTGCAGGTTCCTTGAATATTGTGATCATTGTGTCTTAGTTTTACTTTATTACTGACTAGGTTTTCAATATTTCATACCTTGTGTTTGAGGCATGGAAATATTTATGTGCATAGTATAATCTATTAATGATACTTTCCTCTGAATTTTTCATTTGAGGTGTAAATTCTTTTCCTTCCAGGTTATCTGTTTTGTTATTTTTCAGAACATTTATCTCACTACTGAAGTGCTCTTTCAACTCCTGTTTATTCTTCTTTAGTTCATTTCTTAGATCTTTGTTTAGTTCCTTGATAATTTTAACCATCAACTTTCTGAATTTCTTATCTATAATTTTACCCACTTCAATATCTGAGGATTAATTGTTGGGGAGTGGGGTTATATAATTTTGGAGGCAGTGTATTTCCTTGCATTATCATATTTCCTGCATTTCCATTTTGAGATTTGCCAATCTGCTGGAATGGATCTTTTTGGTACAGTTGAGTGGAGGACTGTTTAGTGGCTTGCTTTCACTTTGTGTTCCAAACTATGGGAAAATTTCCATATCTAAGGGTCCAGTCAACATGTTCTTGGTGTTTTGAGCCATTGTTCATACTCTTTTAAGAGAGAGATGATCACCTGCATTGTAAATGCTTAAGAGCAATCCATACACTAACACATCTTTAAACTTACTAAAACATTTTTTGTAACCCCAATATGTCCAAAGTGGAACAGAGGGATCGTACACTAAAACCACCTGAAAGATTGGTGTAAAACCATAAAATTTTTATTATACTGCATAAAATATGAAAATTAAAGAGGAAGAAGAGGTTGGATGAAAGGAGAAATAAGGGAACGAGAAAAATAATAAGTATGTGGAAATAATAAAGACAGAAGATGAAAAACTGAGTAGATGAAAAAAGAGAGGGCAAATTGTAGAAAGCAGAAGAAAAGTGTAATGTATATTTCTGGTTAATACAAAACTCTAAAAAGATAAAAATGAGAAACAGCCCTCCACTAAACAGTGAAAACCAAAGACATCCAAACAAACCAAATTTAAAAAAAAAAAGAAAGAAAGAAAGAAAGAAAGAAAGAAAAGAAAAGAGAAAAGAGAGAGAATAAGAAAAGAGAACTAGGGCATGAAAAACAAAGCAACACACAAAATAAGTAAACATTTAAAAATATAATGAATAATTCTAAAACAAATAAAAATGTAAAACTAATGTAAATAAACCAGCAAAAGACAAACTGAATTAAATATCAGCACCCTCCTGTACATATTTTCAAACAAATTTAAATATGCTCCATCTCACACACACATTAAAGAATAATACAAAATAAGTGAAGAGGAGAGCATGGATTGAGGCAAAGGATAGAAAAAAGCCTGATGAGTGAGAAAAGAGAGCATGTCAACGAAAGTAAGCATGAAAAGGCCCAATTAGAACAAAATTTTACACTTTTTAAAAATTCCAATCATAAACAATGAAAAGCTAGGGTTAAATGTACAAATTTGGAATCCTCATTATTCAGAGGACTGAGAGAGGCAGGAGGATCACAGGGCCAGTGACCAGTCTGCCTATCCAGGAAGACTCTCCCTGAATAATAAAAGTAGAAAAAACTAGGGATGCAGCTTTGTGGCTGAGTCCCTTTCACTTCAATCCCAGTTTAACACCAACCCAAATGAAACAAAATATATTCAATTTCCATAAAGCAACTACAGAAGAAATTTTTTAAAATGGTAGTTGGGAAAGAGAGTAGACAAAAAGATAATAGCAAGTTGAGAGAAAAAAAATAAGGAGAAACTACAATAATCAAATTAGAGGAGAATGGTAGCATGGATATTTCCAATTTATATATTATATAACATCACTGATTAAAAAATGGCATGATAATGGATTAAAGAACACAATTTCCTATACAGTTAGATACTCTAGCAAATTAATACGTAAAAGCTTTACCAGTGAAATAAAAATTATGCTTTGCCAATGTTTCTCAGATGGAGGAAATTCTTTATTGAGGTTCCCTGCTTTGGATTACTTCTTATGTTGAAGATCTAGTAGATACTCAGGTCTCCCTAGTATAACCTCAGTGCTTCTGGGTGTGACAGCAGCAACTACACTGATCTACTCAGCAGTGTGTTTACTTTTAGAACTTTCTAGAATTTTACCTCAAAGCCTTCCCTACTCTCAAATTCTTGTACTTCTCCATGACAACCTCCACCTATCTGTCTCTGGAATGAGCATATATGGCTATAAAGTTTGTATGGCATACCCAGACACCTAAAAGCTCTTAGAATGGCTTGGTGGAAGCTCCCTGAGTATCTTCAATCCTGTTTCTTTCTCTTTCCCAGGTTGGAAGAGCAGTTTTGTGTACTGATTAAATGGTTTGTCCTAGGCACTAACCAAAATAATTTTTATTATGTTTTCTTCTTGGACACATTTGTTCAGGAACATGTTTTTCATACTTGTGAATTTTCCAACATTTCTTCTCTTATTAATTTCATGTTTATACTATTGCTATCTGAAACAAAAGTAGATATAATTTCAATTTCCTCAAATTTATTAAGACTTATTTTGTGGACTAACATATGGTCTAGTCTGAAGAATATTCCATGTCAGCTAAAAAAAAATGTGCATTTTGTTGCTGTTAAATGAAAATTCTTTATATAGTAGTCCTGTCTCATCCAAGTTTTGGTTTCTAAGTTTAAAGTGTCCCATGGTGAATATTAAAGGGAAAATTCTAGAAATAAGTAATTCATAAGTTTTAAATTGTGCACCATTCTGAGAAACAGAATGAAACCTGGGATCAACCTGTCCCATCTTTCCTGGGACATGAATCATCTCTTTGCCAATATATTCATGCTGTTTATGTTACTCATCCACTAGTTTTTAATAGGTTATTGAACCAACTGTTGCAGTATTGCATTACTTATGCATTAGTACTTTTACAGAGTCACCCAATAGTACATCATGACATATACTTCATTCACTTTGCTTCATCTCATTACATAAGAATTCTGTCATCTCACATTATCACAAAAGAATGGGGAGTTAAGAACAGTATAATAAAGCATTTAGAAAGATCGCATATGCATAAACTTGTTAGATTATATTGTTATAACTATTTTGTTACTATTAATTACTGTTAGTGTCTTTTATGCCTAATTTACAAATGCTACTTTTTGATTGATCTGTATGTACAGGAAAAAAAAACCATATAAGGCATTTGCAATATCTGTAATTTCAGGCACCGGCATCTCATATGTATTTTTCATAAATACAAGGAGGCCACTGTATATCTTTAAGGCGCATTTGTTAAAAATTCAAGTCCCGCATTTAATTATAAATTTTATGTCTGGTTGAGCTAACCACTTTTTAAGGTATGGTACTGGAATGCTGCATCTTTCATGGCCAACCTGGAGGTTCCAGAGAGGGGCAATGCGGGATTAGAAAAATAAAGACTCACACACACATACATTTTGAAGATAAATAGCTGGGATCAGGTGGAGTGCTGCTCTCTGATGGAGAAGCAGATTTCAAGAGTTATGTCAGCAATCTTTATTTATTTATGTCTCATTATCAGGTTTATGACTATACAAGCATTATTTCTTTGTACTAAGGAAGTTACAGAACTAGAAACATCTATGTGGCTTTTTCACAGTTGCAATGCACAGTTGCAATGTGCAATATTAGGAACTTTGTGCAGCTCTCAAATCAGAAGAAGCAGAGCTGGTGAAGCATTGTGGTTGTCTAGCATAATAATTCCTCTATTCCCAGGAGCTATGTGCCTGAGATCAAGGTTAAAGTTGATAAGGCTTTTCCACAGAGCCTCCTCAATGCAGGCATTATCATACCAGCTAGGCATTCTGTGCCTTTGCACAGAAACATTCCCAGGCACCAGGCAAGCCACAGTCATGAGGTCGTCAGAGACCCCCAATCTCAGTCACCACTTTCCCATCCTCTGTCACCACTCTCCTCATTTGGAATCCTCCATTTTGATTTTATTGCAAGCCATGCCTCCCTTTATGCCAATTAATATTCACTCTTTGTGTTCAGATATTCCAATGTTGGGTGTATATGCATCTTAATAGCTAAGTGTACTTGATGGATTGAACTCTAACTTTAAATAAAGACATTTTTATTCAATTCTGACAACTTTTTCTTGATGTCTATTCAGAGAGCGACTACCATTCTCCTTTTGCTACTATTTGCATGGATTATTACTCATTTCTTTCTTTCATTTTATGTATGACCTTAACACTTAAATAGACTTTATAAACCTTGATGTATTTTAAATTTAATCAAACATATTATGTACATTGACTAGAAAATTTGGTATGTTTACTTTTAAGATAATCCTTGATGGATAAGGACTTGTTGTTTTACTATTTGTTTTCTGCTGTTTTGTAGGTTCTTTGTTCCTTTTTTTCCTCTGTTATTGTCTACCTTGATGATTTCATAATTTTCTGTAGCTGAACTCTGATTTATTTCCTCTATTATTTGTATATCTGCTAGTTTTTTTGTCTTGTGACTACCATGAAGCTTCCATTGAACATCTTAGAATCAATTTCTGCCACATACAAATCTCCACATATTTTGACCTGATCTAAAATTTATACTCTTACTGTAACAATTTGCATCCTTTTACATTGAGTATTCCACAGCTCAGTGTTGCTTTATTTGTTTTTCATCATTTCACTTTTGTTGTAAAGTGGAACAGGAGTGGCCTGTGGGAGTAAGGAGGATGAGTGTGAGGGTGCTCCCACCACACCGGGAGCCAGGTTCTTGATGCAGACTCTGCCACACCAGGCCGGGAGCTCAGGTTCTGAAGACACAGGCTCCAATATTTTTGTGGAACTACAAAGCTTATATAGTATATAGTAGCCAATCACCATTTGCTAAGTTCTCCTGACTTCCTTGTGCTAGACTCATGATCATACCATATAAGGGAAGAGGAAGTGCCAGGGCCCAGGATGTTGGGGCCCTGGACGTTAGGGCCCTGGATGCATACAACCAATCAGAAGTTAGCAAACTTTCCAGATATCCTTGTACTAGGCTCTTGATTAAACCATATAAGGGAAGAGGAAGTGCCTGGGCCCTGGGTGCTCACAGGGAGCATAATTCACAGCATAGGTTTGCTTATGCTTTTGAGAGGGACAGGTCTGCCTCTTCCATAATTATATTTCTTCCTGTAATGCGATCCATATTGCCTCAGGTGTTCCTACACACTTTTAACTTTCATTCTTGCTTTATTCAGCTTTTGCAGCTCTGTGACCAAAATATCTGACAGAATGATTAGAATATAAAAACTTTATTTTGACTTATAGTTTCAGATATTCAATACATGGTTGGCCAACTCCATATCTCTGGTCCTAAGGTGAGGCAGAAAATCATCCAAAAAGGCATGGCAGAGGAAAGCCTCTCAGGATATGGCAGCCAGGAAGCAAAGAAAGAAAGAGCTCTGATCACCAGGGACAAAAAGATGTGCCCCAAAGTCATGCCCACAGTAACATCCTTCCTCCAGCCACACCTACCTGCCTACAGTTACCAAATGATTAATCCACAGTGAATTAATCCAGTATTAGGTTACAGCTATTAAAATCTAGTCGTTTCATCAACGAGTGTTCTTGCTTTGACTCACATTTGAACTTTGGGGAACACCATATATCCAATCCATAATATACTGGATGTGTGGGTGATTTATGGATTACCATTATAGTATTAAACTACTCTAGATTTGACTATACATTCACCTCTACCGGAGAGTTTTATATTTTTGTAAGAGCATATGGCAATAAGTATCAACCATCCTTTTGTTTCCACCTCCAGAACTCCCGTAACCTTTTTTTTTCTTAATTCCCTATGGAAGCAGGAGTCTAATTGTTATAAATTCCTTCAACTTTTGCTTCTCTGGGAAGAATCCTCTCCATAACCTCTGAAGAAGATATTTTCCTGGGTATGATATTCATGGATGGCAATCTTTCCTTCCTTACTTCAAGAAATCCTTTTCTCCTTCTTGCTTTCCTTCTTTCAGTACTTTGAATATATTCCATTCTTTCCAAATCTTCAAGGTTTCTGCTGAGAAATCTGCTCATAGTCTAATTAGAATTCTTTTACATGTGATCTAATGCTTTCCTCTTGATGTTTTTTTTAAATTTTCTCATTGTTTTTGACTTCTAACCAAGTGTCAGAAATGTGGCTTGGGGAGGGCCTCCATTATATGTATCTGTTTGGGGACTTCTGAGCACCATGGATTTGCATGTTCATATTTTTCCCAAGACTTTTTCAACAACATCTAATTAAGTAAGCATATTGTTATGCCTTTTCTCCTTGAATTCTCATACTACAAATACATTTTCTCCTTAATGGTGTCCCATAGTCTCATAAGCTGTCTTCATTCTTTCTTTATTCCCCCCCTTCATCATTTCAAAAGATCTATCATCAAATTCAGATTCTTTCGTATGCTTACAGAGACTGCTATTTAAGATCTCTGTTTTCTTTTTTATTCCATTGTTTAAAATTTTCATGTCCAAGTTCTTTTTTGTGGTGAGCCATCTTTACCTAGCAGAATCAGACTAGATTGAGCCATGGAACACAGATGTCTGACTTCTAGGAACTGGCTGCCACAGAGGTCTGCCCCAGATTGTCAGGGAGTACATTACACGGTATGGGAGTGGTTCCCTGACTGGTTCTGTGATAGTTTCCCTGAGAAAATGGCTTCCCTAACTCCACCTCATCCTGTTCATCACAGAAGAAGCCCCTCCCATTTTGGGCCTCTTTACCTGTGTGTTTATAAATAACAAGAGAGTTGGGCTACTCCATGTTGTTAGAGGCCAGACTTGGGATGGCCAGACCAGTTATGCCCCCTCTCATTTAAAAAAGAGTATTGGCTCTTGTGTGTTTATTGATTAAATAAGTTTATGGGTAATTGATTGATTTATAGCCAATATCATCCTCTGACAGTTAACCCTTTCTCATCCAAGTGGGATGTGGAAAAACCCCCATAGTTTTTGTTTACTTCTTGTTGGTCATATCTATCTGTGTTAATTTTTATTTGATTTTTTAAATTTCATTGAATTATTTATATTCTCTTGCATCTGACTGAATTTCCTTAAGGTCATTATTTTAATTCTTTTTCAGGCAATTTTTAAATTTCTATTTTGGGGGGGATTAGTTACTGCAGAGTTATTTTGTTCTTTTAGTGGAATCATGTTTCTTTATTTCATGTTTCTTGTGTCCCTATATCTGGGATATAGTCAATTTATCCAAACTTTACAGAATTACTGTTAAAGGGGAAAAACCCCACCTACAGAAGGTTTGGGGTTGCTGGTTGAGCAGGGTTCAGGGTTTCCAGTTTTATGTGGCACAGTTATATACTCTCCATGTAGTTTCTTCATCCGTGATCGATGTCAGTGATGACTACGGGTACTTCAGTGGTCTAGGCCACAGGAGTTTGTGACATTGATGGATTTGCAGGTTATTAGGGCAGGCAGGAATCCTGAAGTGAAGATTCATAACTGAAGAAATCTCTTTCTGTGTTGAATCCGACAAGGCTCACAGGTAGCCACAGGAATACAGGTACCTAGTGCATGAGTGCTCAAAGAAACTGTGGAACTGGGTTCCTCAGGCTTTTGTGAAGCTACTATTGTCCCTGGGACCTCAGACAGGGGGCACTTTATAATACACAAGTGCTTGCAATTCTCCCATCAGCTAGGGTATTTTTGTTCTGGGGCAAAGGGAACAGCACAGCACTAATTCAGCTCCAGGAAGAGGCAGGGAACTTCACATGCTTGGACTTTGGAGGACTAGATCAGTTCCAGGCAGGCAGAATACTGTTACTATGCAGTCTGGTGCATGGGGTGGCACAGTTCAGGCCTCTGGGATTTGCTGGGATGCAGGATGCTGCATTTTCTCAGAAACTTTCTCATGTTCTAGAAAGCATGGCTTCAAAGGTCATAAGAACTTTCAGAAGCCTGAGCAGTGGGTCATTGCCTCAGATGTGACACTGGGGATTGTAACTCCACGTGCCAGAAGTCAGAGCCCCTGGGGAGCGCATGCTGCCTTAACTGTGGCAATGTAGGAAGGCGCAGCTTATTGCTCTCTTTTACCAGGGATCTGAGTTCTGTGGGAGATGGGGCACTCTCTCAGCCATTGAAATATCCGTGATTACTCCAGTGCACCAGAGGCCTGCAGCCCCCAGGAAGCTAGGTGCCACTTCTTCTATGCCCTAATGGGAGAGAACACAGATGATTAAAATGGGAGGGCTGGAACAGTTTGATAGTAGGTTGGTTTCAGTGGGTACTGTGTAGAACATGGCATACTTTCAGATGGTTGTGTTACAGCGGTAACCTCTGTGATGGAGAAGTGTGCCCCCTGCTCACTTACAGAGTAAGAAGCATTCTAGCAGTAGTTTCATTCAAAGATGGAGCAGCCCAAGCCAGGAAGGAGCAGGATACAGTCTTGTCTCCTTCCTGTTAAGCAGCTCAGGAGGTGGAATCTGAGGAGATACTACAGCTGCCTTCAGAGCCTGTGAAAACTCAGCCTCTAAAAGAGGCTTTGGCAGCACCTACTACAAGTATCCATGGGGGAGATGAAGACTGCTGAAGTTTTATTCCTTGCCTCTTTCCTGTGAGGTGAAGTCCTTCTTGATACTGATTGATCCCAGTGTTAGTTATGGATTAGTAGAGGCAATGCATTCCCTTTTCTTCCTTATCCTAGATTTCTGTGCTCAGTCAGATTTCTGTCACTTCTTTGCCCTTTCCTGGAGTTCTTCTTTAACTATGTTAACTTAGTTAAAATTAAGGTGTTTATTTATTAATTATTTTCATGTGGAGTGAAGAGGGCTGGGAGCTTCCAGTTGGCCATTTTCCTGACATCACTCTTGAAATCTATCACCTGAACTTTTTGCATGTAGACACAATTCATGGTTATCCTAAGAGAAAATCTGCCAATCCATCTTTATGTACACAATTTTACATTGCATGTTTCCATTTCTACAAATAATAGGAATGGTCATTATAGGACATGCATATGTTAAATCTTATTTGTTATAGCAAAACTCCAGTTAAAGATGAGTATTTCACTTCAAAGATTACTCATTTCACATTATTTTCAATCTCAGGCATAGCTATACTCTCTAATTCAGCACAGATTTGATATTATGGACTGAAATCTATTATTCAATTTGAATTTCATTAATTGCCAATAACTAAGACAAATTTTGAGTGAAATTGAGCATATTTTTCATGTGTTTTATAGCCATTTTTTTGGTGACTTCCTTGTAAGAAACATTTTCCAATTTTTTTGAAATCAGGTATCTGAACATTATCATAAGAGAAACTGATGCCAATTTTAGATATTACTTCTCTTTTATATGTATAACTAATATTTTATCTTGTCTGTTGCTTTTATTTTCTCCTAGGAGTTTTTTGGGTTTTTTTTAATAAAGAAGTTGTTCATTTTGATGCTGTCCAATATATCACTGTTTTCTTTTGAGTTGTCCTAGAAAATGTCTTTGCATACCTGAAGGGAATAAAGGGATTGAACCCTGGGCCTTGTGCATGCGAGGCAAGTACTCTACCAACTGAGCAATATCCCCAGTCTCTGAAGGGAATAAAATTATTCATACTTTTAGATTTTCTCCCCATTTTTAGAAGTTTAATCTTTCTAGAATTTATATTTGTATCTGATGTGATGTTAGAATTTCATTTCTTTTCCTGTATATCAAAGTCTTTTTCTCAAAACTACTTATTAACCAGTCCACAGTTCATCAATACCTTTGCCTATTTGTTGCTAGGTTTTCATACATACTTTGATCTGTTTCTGAATGCTTCTCATTTCTTTTTCATTTCTATCATCATGGGCCTATTACATAATATTTAATTAATAGAAGAATATGGATTCCCACGATAGATTTTCCATATCACAACTAACCATCTGTATTACCTTGAGAAGTTTCAATACCTCACTGAGCCTTAGTTTCAATATCTTTAAAATGAAGTAGAGCTTATGATAGTGGACTCTAATGAAGAATAATTAGCTGATTTTCTAGAATGGGGCTGAGAATAATGTAAGTGCTATACATATGTATTTGCTGAGCAAAAATGTAAGAACAGAACTACTAGAAAAGTTAGCCATTTTGATTATCTCTTTTTTTTTTTTTTTGAACTTTTTTGGCCATGCAAGTATTGTGCTTCTCTAAGTTTTTGATTTTTCAAGAAAATTTCAAGAGATGCCTAGTGTTGAAAATCCTTAGCATCCTCAGGTCAACTGCTCATGCTATCAGGTATTTTATGGCATTTTATGTTAGACCAAGTTAAGCTGAGAGATGTATTACAATGGGGCATAAGAATACATTGATGCATATAAAGTTGAGGTTAAAAAGAAATATGGAGACATAAATTAGTAAGAACAACATGACTAAGAATTTAATAGCAAATCACCCTTCTCAATGGTTTGGAGAAAATAAATTTTTTAAATTTAATTTTATTTTTTTTAATTTTTTTGGTACACAAATGGGGTACAACTTTTCATTCCTATGGTTGTACACAATGCAGATTCACACAAATTTATGTCTCCATGTTTCTTTTTAACCTCAACTTTATAGGCATCCTTCTTTTTTACACCTTATGGAGGTATAATTGGCACACATTAACATGTGTATTCCTTAGGTGTGTACTTTTATCTTCTGGCATATGCACATAACCATAAAACCAGCACCACAATAAACAAAATTATTGTATCCTTAAAAATTAAAGAATACATTGTTTCATCATGGTATTTCCATAGTACATAAGTATCTTAAAACTTATTCACTTTTGTACTTCATATTAATGTATTTTTGTACTAATATACCTCCAAATGTTTCTTTTAAAAATATTGAAATAACAAAAAGAATTAATATCTTTCTGAACAAATATAAATGTTTGATTTAACTTGCTTTCTTCTGCAGATTTAATTTATAAAATTAAATCACTCTACACACAAATGCATGCATATTTCTTAGTTTTAATTTTTACAATAGAAGAAAATAAGGTTTAAGAAGAAAGAGGGGTACTTGTGCCTACTGTTTAACAATAGCTATGAGGGAGTGGTCCTCTGCCTTTAGGATTCCTTATATTCTTATATCACAAAACTTTGTAAATAGCAACTTTATTAAACTGTTTTCAGATTCACAATTTGAATATATTGTTTTCTTCTAGGACTGTAACTGATGACACATCATTTAAAATTCTATACTTTTATAATATTACTAAATGTTTTAATTAAAACTTTCCAAACTAATTTTGAAATTGTAAAACATGAATTATCTCCAAGGCACACAACTAAAATAAAAGCTGAGCTATGTACCCACAGGCTTGATAAACACTTCAGAAAAATGTGTCCCAGTTTCCTTTATGTTTCCATGAGAATAAACTGTTGTTCAAAAGAGACTCTAATTTTGTAATCACCTATATACCAATATCAAGTATGTATCAGTTCCTTTATTATTATTGCTTTTAATAATATGATTTGAGCTTCATTATTTTATCTAAATTTAGAATTCAATCATATAAGCTATGTTTGGATTTTATGAAGAAGAAAAAAACTATATTTCATTTATTACATTATTTCTATTGTTTTTAAAAGAAAAATGGAATAGCAGTGATTTTTATTTTTCTCAAAAATAGAAAAAGTTCATTAAGACATTTAAGCATAGTAGTTATGAAATAATAAAACATGAATTATCTCAAAGGCAAATAACTAAAATGAAAATTGAGTCATTTAGTTTCAGGCCTGATAGTCACTTCAGTAGAACTGTCCTTGCATCATTTTTTTTAATGGCAAAATTTTTTATTTGTTCTAATTAGTTTTACATGACAGTAGATTACATTCTGACAAATCATACATAAATGGAGTATAACTTCTCATTCATCTGGTTATAAGTGATGTAGGATCACATAGATCATGTAGTCCTATATGTACAGAGTCATTACATTCAATTCATTCTACTACCATTCCCACCACCATACCCACCCTCATCCCTTCACTCCCCTCTGCCTAATCCAAAGTACCTCTATTTTTCCCAAGCCCTGCCACCCAGCTTATTGTGAATAATTATCTGCATACCAGAGAAAACATCATACCATTGATTCTTTAGGATTGGCTTATTTCACTTAATGTAATATTCTCCAGCTGCATCCATTAACTGGGAAATGCCATAATTTCATTCTTCCTTAAGGCTGAGTAATATTCCATTGTCTATATATACCAAAGTTTCTTTATCCATTCATCTCTTGAAGGGCAATGAGTTTGGTTCCATAGTTGAGCTATTGTAAGTTGACTGCCGTAAACATTGATGTGGTTGCATCACTGTAGTATGCTGATTTTAAGTCCTTTGAGTATAAACCCAGAAGTGGGATAGTTGGGTCAAAGGACAGTTCCATTTCAAGTATTCTGAGGAACCTCCATACTGCCTTTCCAGAGTCAGTATTACCAACTTGCAGTCCCACTAACAATGAATGAGTGTACCTTTTTCTGCATATCCTCATCAACATTTATTCTTGCTTGTATTCTAGATAATTGCCATTCTGACTGGAGTGAGATGAAATCTTAGTTTTGATTTGCATTTCTCTACTTCCAGAGATGTTAAACTTTTCTCATATATTGTTGATCATTTATATTTCTTCTTCTGTAAAGTGTCTGTTCAGTTCCTTAGCCCATTTATTGATTGGGTTATTTCTTTTTTTGGTGTTAAGTTTTTTTAGTTCTTTATATATCTTAGATATTAATGCTCATTTTTATTTCCATGAAAGTGAACTGTTAACTCCAAAGAGACACCAATTCTGGAATTCTCTTTGATTCACCCACCATTGTCATTTACAAGATTAAAAAGGAGAATGTATCTCCTTCCTTTTCAAGAATATCTATTTAAAACACACAATTTTCCTCCTCACATTTTACTTATTTTGTATTTTGTATTTCTTCTGTATTTTTAATATTTGTATAGTATATCCAAATACAGAGAAAAAGAAAAACAGAAAAGATTAATTATTAATTTGGAGGGTTTGGAAGATGGAACTTCTACACAATCTAAACATACCTTTTTATTTGAGTAAATATAATGTAAAACAAATAAAACAGAATACCAAATTTTGGTAATATACCAGATTTTACCAGTGAAATAATTAAATATAATTCATTGTTATCACACATGAATAACACAACTGTGCAGTAGAAATATTAATATGATTAAGACATGACCAGCTTATGGTAAAATAAGCAAAGATACATAGTTATAAATAAGCAAAGATGCATAGTTATAAATATGCTAAAGAAAAGAAAATAATGAATAATTACAAAATTTAAAAAAATAGAATTGTTGATTAAATTGTGTGTGCTTTAGAAACTAACCATGGCTCATGGTGATTGCACAGTATTATGTGGTTTAAAAGGTATTTATTAGGACTTTCTATAGGATTAGAAAATCTAGGCCAGAAAGGTTTTATTATGGCAGAGAGGCTCTGATGAGAAAAGGGAAATAATGAGGGAAGTAAACATATGCTAAATTCAATTTGTTTTCCATTCACTACGCATAAATTATTTTTGTGAAATCTTACTTTGTACGTCTTTTTTCCTTCCTCAGCTCTTTTCAAATTTTCTAACTGCTCCAAAATTCCTTTTCCACACTTTAATCTGCACTCTTTTTGTTGTTGTTGTTGTTAGAGGAGAGGTTTCAGAAATGTCTGCCATGGTTAAGAATGTGCTATAAGAACAGTTTCCATTTATACAAATTTGTACCTACTTCAGTATTCTGTTATGACTGCCTAAAATGTAAGTCTGAGAAACAGATTCACAATCACTGATCTGTAAGGCCTCCATCAGTCCAGTGACATATGATGCAGGCAGTTTTCTGTTCACAGAAGCTTGTCTGGATACTCTGAGAAATCACAAAGACCCAGAAAAAAAAAATGTTGAGGTTAGATTCAGTCAAACATTGCTCAAGTATGATTCTGTCCTTAATAATTGTATAAGCTTCTCTCTTTGGAAAACTCATTTTTCTTTCCTGCTGACATTTTATAGAAGGATATAAATTGACATAAATAAGAACTATTTCAAACATATATCTGGCATTCATCTTCGAGAAGAGTATATGTGATTCCAAGACAGCAGAACTGGTATAAATAAGACAAAGTTGTTTGATAAAAAATGATACATGCGTTTTAAAGTAAAACACTTTATATATTCAAAATTTTTTCTTAAATACATATTTTCCATGACCAAGTAGGCAAACTGTACTGTTTTACTTTTTCCATAGAGATAACATACTTAGGGTGTAACATGTTAGGCATGTTTTCTATACAGATAACATGCTTAGGATACAGTTGGATTGTAAGGAAATTGAAGTCTACCTAGTTTTTCAAGATAGTTATGCCTCTTGCCAAAAGATAAATATGCAAGACAAATTGTTTTGCACTAATTTTTTAATTGTAAGTTTAGCATTTTTTCTCGCTACGATCAGTCTTATATGTACAGATTTTGTTCAGTTCAATAAGTACCTCCTGAAAACCAAAGAATTTTGGAGTAAATCAAGGTAATATTTTTATAAATGTATTAACATGTGTTTCAATAAGAAATGGACTGGGCTTCAGATTATGTTTAACATATATTAAATAAATATAAAATTTTAAAAGTGAATTACATTTAAAATAATTCAAATGAAATATCAGTTTATAAATTCTTTTTGTTTCATTGTGAATTTACATGTTCAACAAGTACCTGGAAGTCTGATCAAGAAAAAATATTGCAAACACTATGAAAAGGAAAAATATATGTGAATTGTTTTAAAAATTTCAACAGAAAATATGTTAGCCAAATCTTAATTTACCACAATAAAAAAGTTGAAATTTTCAGGAACTTTAGAATATTCCTCAAAGATATGATTCAGAGATAATTGATATTTGGATCAATTAATGATGAAATAAAATGTATTATGATTAAAGTATGCAACTCATGCCTTTATCATGGGTCCCTTTAACTGACAGTACATGTACAAAAAATATAGCATGAAAAATTACTTCTAAAGATACAGGGGAAAAAAAACCCAAGTTAAATGTATAGGGTTGTTTTCCTTCCACTAATTATCTGTTCTTTATACAAAGATGGTGTTGTCAAGCTATTCTGCAATTCTTCTAGAAGAATCTCTCATTTACGAACTGGTGCACCTCTTTCTCTCTTTGTCTCCATTTTTACATATTACATATTGCCTCACATATTCAACATGAGTCAATTCATACCCTCCTTTTGAATTTACCACTTCTATTTCTTTCAACAGGGCTCCCATGTAAGACACATCCATCAGGCATTACACAACTCTCTGTAACAGACAAATGGAGTTATGATGTTGATCTAGAAAACAAATTGAAACAAGTTAACCTTTAAATTTCTATTAAATGGAATCACAATTCATTTGTTGACTGCTTTTTACATGTAAAACTTTACCTAGGCATTGCAGTGATTTTTAGAAGATATATGTTTTATTCAGCTTTTTCATTGCTGTAACTAACCTGACCGTGAGTTTCAGAAGCTTTTGGAGGTCTTTGGAATTGGTTGGAGGCATTTTGAGATATGTAGAAATGTAAGATGGAATACACTAGATTGTTGTAAGCAGAGCTTAATGGCTTATTCTTGTGGGAGCTCAGAAGACCAGAATGCCAATAGGACTGTGGACAGTGAAGACAGGGCTCAAGAGGGATTGGAGAAGGACTCTATTGGAAATTGGAGGAGAAGCCATTAGTGTTATGTTCTGGCTGAGAAGTTATCTGCATTTTTCCCATGTCCTGAGACTTTCTGTGAGGTTGATTTTAAAAGCAGTGGACTTTTTAATCTGGCAGAAGAAATATCTAGGCAGCATAGCATTCAAGCAGTGGCATATATATTGCTGGTGGCTTATAGCCAAATTTATTGTGATAATCAAAAATTTGAAAAATTTGGACTTGAAAAGTAGAAGTAAAACTGGGACTAAGGAAGCTTCAGTTATTAAAAACATTACCACCCCTAAAAAAATGATAAAGATTTTGCCCAGAGACAATAAGAAAAATGGTTTGAGGGTATCTCAGGAATTGGTAAGATCTTAAACATTTCAAACTCAAGGAAGTAAAACTAAAAATTCTCTTGAAAAGAGATTGGTGGGGCACTCTTCTTCCACAGGGGGCCTAGGAAGTTTTTTCAACATGCTCAGCTACCTAGACAACTCAGAGCTTTCTGCAGTGTGAGCCCCTGGAAGCGTGGCTACTGCTCAAGAGATGGTGGCAGACCTTGGCATCAACCCTGTGCTGCTGGTTTGGCAGAAATGCAGGATGTTGTAATTAGGGAGTCATGGAGGCTTCCACCAAGATTTCAAAAGAAGGCCTGGGAGGCTGGGCAAAGAACAGGACAGTTGGAGTCCCTGTGGGTATCCCCTGAGAGGGTGATATGTAGAGATATGAGGAGAAGGTCAAAGCTTCAGTGGAGACCCCTGCAAGATTAAGAAATGACAGTGATGGAATGTCCACTGAGGAAGGCTGCAGGGATTGAGTTGAGACAAGTAAACAAAAAGGTCACTTGGGCTGTAACCAAAAAGGCCATAGTGACAGAGATACATAGTCCTTTGAATAAATCATCACCATGCCATATGCCCAAGATGCTGGACATGGAACTACAGGACTTGTTTGCCCAGCTAGATTTTGTTCTTGCTTTGGTCTCATCCCTTCTTTCTATGCCCCTATTTATGAATGAAAATGATTACTGTGTGTATGTTGGATACTTGTAACTTGTACACCACTTTTGATTTTACAGAAGCTCATGATGTAAGCTTGTCCTGAGTCTCAGAGGAGACTTTGGACTTGAACTTTTGGGAACTGTTGAGACTATGCCAACTCTTGGAAATGAACACTATATATTTTGCTTTGTGAGATGGTCATGAGCTTTTGGGTGCAAGAGGTGGAAAGTTGTTTTGGATGTGAGATATTCCCCAAAAGCTCATGTGTGAGACAATGCAAGAAGTTTTGGAGGATGATAGAGTTAGGGCAGTCTTAATCCAATCAATCAAATAATCCCCTGATGGAAATTTTTAGTATAAAGATAATCCCCAGAATGATGATTGAAGGCAAGTGGGGCATAACTGGAGGAGATGGGTCTCTGGGGGTGTGCCTTTTGTCTATATATTTTCTATCTGTAGAGTGGAGTCTCTCTTGTGAGCCACTTCCATTAGTATATTCTTCCACCACGATGTTCTGCCTCACTTCAAGCCCTGAGGAATGGCACCGGTCTTCTAGGGACTGGAACTTCTATGACCCTGTGTGACTCCAAATACACTAGTTAAAGTTAATAACATCTAAATACCATCTTCACAGAAACACCTAAACTAGTGTTTAACCAAATATCTGGGTACTATGGTGTAGCCAAGTAGATGAATAAAAATAGCAATCACAAATAATATATTCTGAATTAGTGTAAAGAATTGATGACTGAAAAGAATATTTGAAATCTAGTCCAGTATCCCAAAACTCACAACAAGCCAATATTTTAAGATTTCAGTACTTATTTGCATATTAAATTCAGTTTTGCTGTACTCTCCAAATATGGAATTTTTGACCTCAAGGAGTCTCCTCTATAGTCTTGGTTAAATCAGAGATCATGTCTTCAACAGAAGATAAATCTCCTTTTAATATTTGCTAACTGATGGTACACCAATGAAATCTTTAAAAAATAAAGAATTTAGTGTATTTTTAATTTGATCACGATGCTGGGGTCATTTTGTCAAGAATTCTACTGAAAAGTATTTCAGATGCAGAGATCCTACCTCACTCCTCGGTCACCTCTAGATTTTAACCAGCTGGAGATTTATCTGTTATGATACAAATGGATATCACTTAAAAACTGAGATGACATCTGTTACATGAAATATTAATTTGTTGCTAATATACTTTTTCTGCTTTCCATTTCATATCAAATCTATGTATCTGTCACTACTTATCACTTACTTCCTTTCAATTTGAGCAATCCAGTTTCCTGCCTAAATTCTATGTGTTTTTCAACCAGGTCATAAACAATTGCAACAGCTTTACCTGGTAGGCATCATGGGAGAAAGCTGCCCTTCCCACACCAGACTTGGAACACAGTCAATACATTGTAGTTCTAAAAGGAGGTACAGGAAGGGGACCAGACAGTCTTACTCTTTCATGCATTTATTTGGATTTCCAGTCACAGCATTTCCATGTATATGCAGAAGTTCTCTTGATTCACCTCTGCTGAGGCTTCCTTATTGGAGAGAAAAGGGGGAAATCATGAACCCACTTTCCCCTTCTGAATCAGTATGCAATAGTTTTCCACTCTTAGCCCTAATCTCTTGCCTTCCCATCAACCCCAGTCCATGAAACTCTCATTGCCTTTCCCCTTCTTCCCCTTAGGACTCCTTCAACTGTGAGAGAACCAAACCCCATTTCTGCATTTTTTCACCTGACCCTCCATCAGCACCATTCCAGGATGGAAAAACCAGGAGGGGAGCAGCTCCTTCCCTGGTTTAAGACTCCTGCTTACACTATTACAAAGATTGATGAAAGCATTAACCCCTTCACTTTTGGTTTGTTACTTTACAGCTTCTCTGACAGCTGGCACCTCAGCTCTTTCTAAGCTCAGCTGAGCACCTGACAAAATGTAGTGATGAATTACTTTAAAGTCTGGAGTCAAAGCACTTGGCCAGATCACTCTTGTATTTATGCTGAGGATTGTAATATTTCTCAATCAAGGCAAACTGATCAAGATCCAACAGTATATTGCCACGACAAGTTTGGGGATACATATTATTTTCTATGTTTATTCAAATGGTCATAATTTTACCATCAGCATTTCAATAATCTTGGAAAAAATTCTAAAAGTAAATGAAAACCTCCCATGATGCACAAAACCATGCCTTCATTTATTCATTCATTATTTATGAAAAAATATATTGAAGGAAGACTGAGTCTTGATCTGTATTAAATATTATGAATTAGGGCTTACATTTTTGCAGACACAGAAATTTCATCTAGAAGTCTTATAAAAATGTAAGTATTTTTCTAATGTATGCAGCAACATTTTGTGTAACCACAAAAGAGTGACCAACTATCTTTAGTTAGGTAAGGTAAGATGTCACTGAAAAGATAACTCTTTAAGCCATATCTTAAAGCCTGAGTAGAACTTTTTGTGATTGGGAAAATAGATAATTATATTTTGGATTGGATAAATAAACTGAAAAGGAGTTTATAAAAAGGTCACAATGCTAAGAAATGCATATAACAGTGTATAATACAAGTTTCATATTTGGAACAAAACTTACAAATAGTGAAAGGTGAGACAAGCAACAAAAAAATTTTGATGAGTCTTGTTATCATGCTTAAAAATTCTAACTTCATTATCTAAGGATGAGTTAATATTCACATTGAGAATGGAAAATTAATATGATGGTTATTTTTATGGTTGGTTTGAGTACTTTTTATATAATATGTGTAAAAAGGAAATAAATTACTAAAAGGAATACCACTTAAGTATGTATCAATAGTGAATGCCAAAAATCTCAATAGTAGCTTTCTCCAAAGACTTCATTAAAATAACATATGAAACTTTTAGAGAAGATAGATGCTTGGGTTATAATCCAGGCTTTCTAAATCAGAATTTTAGGGGAAGAGGCCCGATTACAAACACATTAAAATTTTCAGTAGTTAAATTTTACCTAAAGTAAAATGAGAAGGACAAATGGAAATTTTAAATGAGCAAACAGTAATAGACTTAACACATCTTTCCAAACTAGAATCAAATACCTTGTTTAATGATTCTGATGGTTCTGGTATAATGCGTTGAATCTAAATATATGGTGGTGATATCAACTGAGAATGTTAGAACATAGGAAGAAAAAAGTCTGCAATGGTAGAAAACAATTTCAGTTTTAAATATGTGGATGTTAGATCTTATTAACATATTAAATCACAAATTAATTTTAATTCCTCTATGAATCCCTCATTATCTATTCACATTTACACAGTTTTAATAAACATATTTATATGATTTGTGTAAAATTACTTAGTGATTACTTGCTTTATTTAAATACTATGTGGTTTCCATAATAATTCAACATAAGGATATTTCCTTTACAGAAGAGATTTGCAGAGATTTATTTTGTGTGTGTATTTCAAAAAAATCTCTCTTCTGGTTGGGTTCATGGTCAATTTGTTTAATGGACAACTGACATGGAGATGTAATATTCATTCATATGACTCCATTTCAAATTCTCAGTAAAATGCTGCTCACTGATTATAACAGGTAATTAATTTCTCATATAAGCTTTATCTCATTTCAAAATTCCTCCTGGATTCATATCTAACCAATTATTTTTTTTCTCCATCAAGGTTTCTAATTTCTGTAAAATATTCAAAATATTTTGTTCCTAGTATGTTTATCCAGTTGTGGGTTTGCTTTATATTTCATATGATACATACTTTCAAAAAACTGAAAAATTTTCCTTGAAATTGAAATTGAAAATTTTCTTAAGATGTGTCCTATTTTTAAATTCAAAATTATATAAGAAAATTCTTTTCAATATATCCAAATGGTTTGTATATAAGGTATGCAGTTATAAAATATTATCACAGCTTTTAAAATAGCACTGTATAAATCTTTCAGTTCAATCATCTGTCAGTCAATAGGCAGAAGTACTAGACTGTTTTATTTTATAAGAACATTAGCATCAAAAAAGGGACGTGTGTAAGGGCAAACACTCTAGGATTTGATCATTTAAATGGTTTTTAAAAGTAAAATTTGTGCCTGAAATTATTTCGTGGACAGTGATGCTTTTGTTTGAATGAAAATAATCAATTAGTGGTAGACTGGATTTTAAGGTGGCACCTATCATTCCTACCCTATTATATAAACTTTGTATAATTTTCTCCCCCTACTGTCTGGAGGACATGCAGATGTCATGGAATATCATTTCCATGATTTTGTTACTAATCAATTGACTTGAATTTAAAATGACAGTTTTCTTTGTAGACTGGATCTGATCAAATAAGACCCTGAAGAAGACTGAGCCCATTCTTCAGTCAGGGACATAGAATTGAGAGTCTATGCAGGATGTCACAGAGAAATGCCTGTGGACTCCAGAAGATAAAAGTGGCCCCATCCAAGTGTCAGAAGGAGAATGAAGACTTTATCCTAAAACAAATGTTAAGAAACTTAACTCTTCTAAAACCAGAAGACTTTTTCAGAAACCTGAGTTCCAAAAGAAACAGCTCAAATTACACTTTGGTTTCAGTCTTCAGAAAACTTGAGTGGAAAGCTCCATTCAGCCATGTTTGGAATTTGGATCCAAGAATAAGATAATTAATGGTGTTGTTTTAAGTAGCCACATTTGTGGTAGTTTGTTACATAGCTCTAGAAAAGGAAAGCACTACTTTTCTCTAAAAGTGCTGCTTACATGTATGTCAATATAAATTGAGTGTTAAGCCGCACTTTGGAAAAAAATTTGCAAATCCTCAGATCTAAAGTTAGCTTTGATAGCTACACTGTTGTCTGCATAATCCAGCTACCAGAAAAGTGTGGTCTCATTTAATTCTTTGATATATTTTATTTCTTCCCAGTTTTAAGTCATTTTGTTTTAAGTCTCTTCCTCTCTAGATTGAATCAGTTACTCCCAGAGGTAGACGGCAGCCAACAGGTAGAGCGAGTTTCTTCAGTGAATGAAAAGTGAACCAAGAAATAAATCTTTTAACTTTAACATTAAATTATTTTCAATACTAAAAATGGAAGACATTTCTTAAGGATTTATTAACTGAGGAATTCGCAAAAATAGTGTTACCTTAGCAACTCATGACACAGAAATTAAGCTGTCAAAATCCCGATCATTCAAAAGGGGTCACTGATCTTTGTATCAACACAGCAGATGAAAAAGAGCTTCAGTGATGTACTTTGCCAGGTTTTTTGAACTCTAATAAACAAGCCAAGCTGTGTTTATGAATTCCCTAAAATAGACAAGTAGAGAATACAGCAGCATCTGAGTGAGCCAAAATGGATTTACAGGTGCTTTGGCATTGCCCACATTACCAAAAGAGTCTTCATTTATTAAATCATTCTTTACAATTTTTTTTATCTTTTTTGAATATTCTCTTTTTCTACACAAATGGTGTACAACTTATCATTTCTATGACTGTACACAATGTAGATTCACACCATACATATAATCATATATATACACAGGGTAATACTGTCTGCCTCAGCCTACTACCTTTCCTTCCCCCACCCCCTCCTGTCCCATTTTCCTCTACACCATCAAAAGTTGGTCCATTCTTCTCTTGTCCAGCCCTCCACTACCCTTACCCCCCTCACCCATTATATATCATAATCCACTTATCAGAGAAAGCATTCGTTCTTTGGTTTTGGGGCTTGACTTATTTCATTTAGCATAATATTCACCAGCAAATTTCATCCATTCACCAGCAAATGCCATAATTTTATCCTTCTTTATGGCTGAGGAACACCAGAAGTACCACAAAAAACCAAGCCCAAGTTCCTGCACTTATCAAAATGCATTATCCTTCATTAAGTAGAAATTCACCAGGTCAGTATTTTTCTTAAAAACAAACAAACAAACAAACAAAAAACTGGATATCTTTTGGACTGGAGCCTAAAGAGAAATCACCATGAGAATCTCAGGTCCCTAAATATACCTAATAAAGATGTTACCATTTCTATTTTTTTTCTGACAAAAGAACACAAAATTAGAGAAAAAATAGCTTCCAGTATAAAATAATGTCTTGAAGGCACCTCTAAATAGGCAGCACACATTATTCTTAGTGCTAATAAAACTTAATATTACTAAGAGAGTTATTTCAGAACATACATTTTACATATATATATTCATTGAAGACCAGCTTTTGAACATATTGTACCACATGTAATAATATTAGCCAATAAATGTGGGAAAATTAGATTGACTCCTGATAATTTATTTGTGTCTCAGACATGTCATATCTTTTTTTAAAAATCTTTATTTTATTTATTTTTACGTGGTGCTGAGGATCGAACCCAGTGCCTCACATGTGCAAGGCAAGTCCTCTACCACTGAGCCACACCCCCAACCCTCATGTCATATCTTTTGGACATATATTAATAAACATGTTTAATACATAACACCTTTAACAAAAATCTGGGCATCTAATCTTGGTTGTAGTTGTATTACTAAAGGGAATATTCTTTCAGTTTTGGTACGACTATGCCGTGATTCATTTTGACAACATTCTGACATACTTGTCATTCTTCATTTCTAAAGAATTAATGGACAGTTATTCAGATCTATTAGCCCAATATGAACTAAAAATAGCTGCTAATGCTGCTTCCCCACCCCCAATTATCCACACCCTACTCTCTGGAACCTCTTAATTTGTTAGGTTTCATTTCATAACGGGTTTTATAGATAATTTTAGGACTATAAAATATTGAAAGAGGAGAGTGATGGTAGATCAACTGGACTGTGCCTAAAATAATTGTATGAAACCTTTAAAGGAAGAAATATTTTGTCTAAAAAGATAAAATGGACAAACCCTTGTTAGATTAAGAAAAGAAAAAGAGAATATTCAAAAAAATAAAATCAGAAATGAAAAGAGTGATACATACAAATTATTCTTCATAAATAAGAAGGATCATGATGAACTATTTTAAAGAAATCACGTGCCTAATAACTGGCTAACTTATAAGAAGCAAATGTATTCCTAGAAAAACAGAACCTCCACAAAATAACATGAAAAGTCTGAACAGACTAACAAAATGAGGAGATGGAGTCAGTAATGACAAAATTCTCTCAACAACATCAGAAAAGCCCAGAACCAAAAGTTTTCTCCTAAACAACAAAAGAAGGAACATTTTCAAATTTACTCATGTGGCCAGTATCACCCTGACAAAAATACTACCAAAAAGGAAAGCTATAGGCAAACATCCCTAAAGAACACAGAAGGAAAATGATTCAATAAATAAGAACAAACTGAAAAGGGATCACACTTCACTATCAAGTGGGATTCACCCCTGGGATATGAGGATGGTTCAACTGCACAGAGTCATCAGTGATGTAACACATTAGCAAAATAAGAGACCACAGAGTCATCAAGTAAACGGGGGAAAAGAACTTGGCAAGGTCTGACACCCAGCTGACATCTCAACACATGCACATTGAAAGAACTTACATAATGAAGATCGTTTGTGAAAACTCCACAGCTCACACCATAAGCAGTGGGAAAATTTTGAAAGTTTTCCCTCTGTGTTCCCATTCAAGGAACACATGCCCATGCTCACCACTTCTCTTCAACACAGCATTGAAAGCCCATCCTAGAGCAAATAGATAAAAATATGAAATAAAACACATCTAAATTGAAATGATGAAGTGCCATGATCTGTTTTCAGATGACATGATCAGGTACATAAAAAGCCCTAAAGACTCTATAGGAACAACAACATACCCTTGCAGAACTAATATACCTATTGATTAAATTACAGAAAAAAAATCAACATCCATAAATCAATTACATTTTAATAAATAACAAACTATAAGAAAATAATCCCATTAATAATAACAATAAAAATAATAATACTTAGAAAGAAACTTAAAAAGGATAAGTTGTGTATTGGAAATTATAAAGCACTGATATAGAAAATTACAAAAAAATGGAAAGAGAGTCTGAATTCATATGTTGGAAGAATTAATATTGCTAAAATGTCCATACAAATTAATGTGATCTATAGATTCCATGAAATCCCCATCAAAATCACAATTGTATTCTTTACATAAATAAAAATAAAATTCTAAAATTCATATAGAACCTTGAAATAGCCAAAGAAATTTTGAGCAAAAACATATCCAAAGTCATCACACTTCCAAATTTTAAAATACATAAAAATCTGCAACATTCAAAATATCAGGCATAATCACACCTGTATGTGGATTCTAACATCATCCAAACAAAGAGCTGCAAGATTAAAAAAAAAATTGAAAACAACGAGCTGAATATTAGTTGAGGTCAAAGGGTACAACTTGCAATTATAAGATTAATGCTGTCTGGAGATGTAATACACTGCATGATGAATATAGCTAATAATATTGTATTTTACACTTGCTAAGAGAGTAAATAATATATATTTTCATATCACTTAAAAACAACTGAAAAATTATGTACATGTTAATTAGGTTGATTGTGGTAGTCATTTCACAATGTACATATGTATCAAAACATCACAATGTACCCCTTGCATATACATGATTTTTATTTGTTGATTATACTGCAATAAAATTGAAATAAAGGGTATGGTACTGCATAAAAATAAACAGAACAACAGACAAAAAATAAATCTACACATTTATATTCAACTGATCTTTCACAGTGGTGTCAAGATCACACAGTGCAGAAAGTGTAGTTTCTTCAATAAATGATATTGGGCAAACTGGGTAGTCCAATGCAGAAGGATCAGATTACACCCTGAAGTCCATACCATGTGCAAAAAAAAATTCAAGAAGATTAAAAATTTAAATGTAGACCTGAAAACATAAAACTACAACAAAAATAGAGAAAAAGATTCTTGACACTGGCCTGGGCAATGATCTTTTTCTTATTTATATGGCAGTAAAAGCAGAAGTTATAAAAGCAAAATTAGACAACTAAGATTGATCAAACTGAAAATCTCCAAGGCAAAGTAGAAAACCTCACAAACAGGTAACTTTTGAATTAGGAGAAAAAATTGGCAAGCCATTTGTGATAAGATGTTAATATTCAAATATATAAAGAAATTGTACAACTCAGAAGCAGTGAATCAATCATTAAAACCAAGTAGAAAATGGACAATGGATCTTAATAGACATTATGAAAGCAAACATATATGACCAATATGAAAATATGCTCTACTTCAGCAACCAACAAGAAAATGCTAATCAAAACTGTAGTGAGGTATCATCTCACTCCAAACAAAATGGCTATTACCAGAAAATGAAAGATAATAAATGTTGGTGAGTAAAGAAACCCATGTATGCACTGTTAGAGGGAAAGTAAAATGATGAAATGTTATAGAAAAGAGTAGGGAGGTTTTTCAAATCATAAAAAGTAGAACTACCATATGAGCCAGCAGTCTCACTACTGGATATACTTCCAAAAGAATTGACATAGGGTCACAAAAAAAATCTCTACGTCTTCAAGTTCACAGTCACATCATTTGCAATAGCCAAGATACAGAAACATTCTAAATATCAGTCCATGAATGAATAAATAAAGATAAATTATATATAGGTATGCACACATATATACACATACACACAATGAAATATAAACCTTAAAAATTCAAACAAGGGTATTCAGCTATTTGGGACAGCATGTATAAGACTGGAAGTCATTTGCTAAGTGAAATAAGCTGAGCTCAGACAAATACTGAATGTTCTCACTTAGATGTAAAATCTAAATTCGTTGAACTCATAATAACAAAGAATTGATTGGTGGTTTGTTGGGTCTGGCCTTGGGGGAAATTAGATATTGGTCAAGAGATACAGAGTTTTAGTTATGTAAGATGAATAAGTTCTGGAAATCTAGTGTACCAAAATGCGCCTTCAGTTAACTATATGGTATTTTATGCTTGGAATAGGCTAAGAGTTTGATCTTAAATTTTATACTGGAACAAAAGATTAATAAATAAATAAACCAGAATAGAAAATGGTAACTATGTGGCATCATGAATATGTTAATTAGCACAGTTGTGGTGAACTTTTAAAAATGTGTACATATGTAAAATAATCAAGCTTTATATTTTACATGCAATTATTAATTGTCAATTCTACCTCAATATAATTGGAAGATAAAAATCAGAACATTTATAGAGGGAAGGGAGGGGTGGGGGCGGGTGGGGGGTAAAATTAATAACAGAGTGTGTGACAGATACCATTGCCCTGTGTACGTGCATGAAAGCACAGATGGTGTGACTCTACTTTGTGTACAACCCTTGAAACAATAGCTGTACTCCATTTGTGTTCAATGAATCAATAAGTAAATAAAAAAATAAATTAAAAAAAA
>JAJEJO010000194.1:478062-518655 GCA_020662805.1 Glaucomys volans | reverse complement strand
AAAAAAAATCAGAACATTTCTCCAGCTAGTCAGAGAGGTGCAATAGAAGAAGCAGGAGGGACTTGAAGCGTGAGAAGGAATTTATCTTTGGTTTCTGGCTTAAAGAAGAAGAAGGCTATGATCCTGGGAGGGCAGAGAGCCTCTAGCAGCTCAAATTGACCCAGGCCTAGAACCAACAAATGAATTGGGTGGCAACTTCAAGAATCAGAAAGTTTATGATCTAAGTCAAAGGACTATTTCCTCCAGAATATCCAGACAAGGTCCGAGTTCATCTGACACCTTGGTTTGGGTTTTGTGAAACTCTAAGCAGGAAATCCAAGAGACTCGACCAGATTTTTGACATAAAGAACTGTGAGATAACAAATTTAAGTTTAGATACTAAATTAATGAAATTCTTTTTGTCAGTCATATAAATTTACTACACCAAACCTAAAATTTTCTTTATCATGCTACTTGGCCTCTGATGCAGTGTGGTCCCATTTTGTTGTTTAATTCTTGCTCAACTTCCCTACTGTTTTCTTCTTGGCTCTGGTTGAAGCTGTGCCCAGGTGTATTCCACATTGCAACTTCAAATGGAAATCCCAGATACTTGTTTTTCTAGCTCATTCTAGGAAAGTACTTGAGAATACACTTTGTCAATTGCACACAGTACTGATCATACCTGAAAATCTAAGTTCTGTGATACGCTTTTCAAAATAAATTTTCTCAGTGGAGAATTCCACAGACAAACAAGATCCTGGGCTGGGAGCCAATCCCGGGAGTCTCGCCAACATGAGATATCCAAAAGGAGTTGGAAGGTGGCCACAATCAAAGGAAACAGGCAGAATACCCACATATTGCAAGTGGGCATATTCTATTGTAAGCTCACTCACTTCCTGCCCTGAATCTTAAAAAAATGGAGCCCATTCTGATTTGATTATCATTTTCATTGAAAATAGATATGAAGTTAATGGACTACAACTGATGTTGCTTCTGTTGCTTCCTCATTTTCTTCCTCCTCTTCTGAATATGTTATAGTTCCTCCTTCTACTCTTTCTCCTTTTCTCTTCCTAAATCTTCTTTCTAGTTCTCTTCCTTTCAATTATTATTTTTATTGATAGAGATATATTCAAAATTACTGCAATTGGAATTGTATTACATATTGATAACTCAAAGACAATTTTACCCTTCTAAACACATTGGTGAATAGAGATTATATTCATCTTCTAAATATGAGTGAATGGGGGGCAGAATATTCTGCTCATTCATATATAAAGAACCCAAGACTATTTGATATATTAGGATAAATAATATGTAACTTAAATTTATTATTCATTCTTTTAGAAAATCCACACATACTCATGAGATTAATGCTGTGATGATGCTAGGGATGTAGTAATAAACACTTCCATCATTTCATGGAATTTTAACATAAGCAAAGGCAGATGCAATACAGATAAACATGATTTCTATGATACCAAGTCTAAATTATATTCCAGTTTTATATGGGAAAACTAAGCAATTCTGAAGCAACAAAGACAGGATTAAGATAAATAATTTTTGTATTAATAAATCTTGAATCATTTAAACTGAGACCTAGAGATACAATAGTAGTTGATAGAACAAATTCATGAGGTAAAGAATTCTTAAGAATAAAAATAATATCCAGAGAGTTTTGAGCTGACAGGTGCTTGGCACATTGAAAGTAAGAGAAAGCTAATACTGGAGTTCAAAGAGGGAGGGGACAACTGAGTAAGAACAAATAAGTGCAAACTAGATTGTGACAGTCCCATGGAAATTGTTGAATTTTTTAAAGTTTAACCTAAGACTAGTTGAAAGATAATAAAGTGATATAAGGAAAAATGTGTGTGTGCACAAATAAAACTGACCTCTCAGATATGTAAGGTAATGTGTTCTCAGGAACAAGCAGAGCAGTCTTAGAGCTGAACAATATAGCAATGGAGGCTAACAGAATTTTCATTATTTCCGAAATAATAACCAATTATATAGTGAAGATTTTCTATGCTTGTATTTCTTCGCCTTGTCAGAAATTGTCATTACAGGAAGTTCATGGTGATCAGAAATTCTAAGTACCATATTCTAAGTGACCATTGGGGGGAAATAATTTTTACATAAATACTGTCCATGGGAAAAACAGTTAAAGAATTAAGGACTAAGAGTGTTAATACTGAGATGCCTCCTAGGTGCTTTTCAAAATGAAATGTTACATATATTAATTATACTCGATGGTATTAAGTGTTTTTTCACATTCAGTGTAAGAGATGACAGTGGGTTCCTTATACTTTGTTGAGGCATAGGGATATTCAATAAGTCTGGCCATTGTGTTGTGAAAGAAATAAGTCATATATTTGTGGAAGTATTTAATTGCTGAATGATCCTCCATATTTTCTTCTAATATGCCAGCACTAGAGGACTGTAATTGAAATGATGGATCCATAGAAATAAAGCACCTCTTATTGCTTAGTTTCCACTAGAGACCTAGAACACATTATTCTTTGCATGAGTAAAAAAATAAAACCTGAATGTCAAGCAATTAAAATCTGAGGGCTTTTTTCTTACAACAAATAGCAGACTATCCAAATTTATATATTAGTATCTTGATTTTATTTTTTAATTTTAATTAACAATCCTACTAACTTTAGTTTGATGATTTATTTCCTTAACTTTCTTAATTTTCATTTAGTTGTTAGTGTCCATATGTATTCTACATATCTGATGCCCAACAACCAAAGAATTCATTCAAATTTACTTCAGCTTTTCTGTTAACACTGAACTTCATTTAACAGATGCTCCACTTATAATGTGTGTCCAACACACTCCATGTTCAAGGCAGCTTTTAAATGCCTCTGAAAGCATTTTAATATGACATTTAAAATTATTAAGACATTTTTAATTTTTCCCTTGCAAAATAGTGAAGACATTTTTCCTTCCAAATCGATCATTGTTGACTTTGTTAAAATATTTTCTTCAGGCTTCTGTAATGTGTCATCTTCCAGGCAAGAACTATACTTAATTTTAATTATTGAATCATCTTGTTGTGTCTTCAAGGGTTATTCCAAATGGGGCCAATCTGCATTTTTCTATACTCAATTTGTTTATACTCTTTATACTCAGAATAAAACGTGTCAGTTTTAACTGACATCTTATTCTTGACAATAGGGAGTCATTAAGTTATCAAGATTCATTTTTTAATGGATGTTATATTATTCATGCTTTTGGTTCTCATGACCACAGTTTTGGACTTATCTCAAATCATTCTTGAAGTAACAAAGGGATTAATATTACTCACATAGGTCAATTGAATTTCAGGTTTCAATATATTTTAATATTTTCAAACTGCTGAATATCAGTGTCTGTAAAGTATTGTTTGGATGATTATGATTTTTCCCAATGACTGTAGTGGATCTTTGTTCATTTTTGTCATGCTAATAAAGAAGAAATATATTGTTCATGTTTATAAGATTTTCTGAAATCTCAAAGTTCCAGACTTTTTAGACCATTCTGCACTTCTTTCATAACAAAGTCTCTTCAAAAAGTTTTGTTGCACACACCCATGACCTTGCTTATAATGTTTTTATTGCCTATTTTTCTATACTTTTGGACATAATTCACAGGTTAAGTCTTCCAGAAGGGCTTACAAAAAATGTGAAAAAGTTGTGCCATTGTGATACATGTTTTAATTATATTTTTCACCATCATTAATCATTGAAACATTTCCAACTGCAGGTCCCTGGAGAGCAGACCCTGTGCTATCCACATATTTATTCTTTTCCATTGTTGATGGCATTTATTTTCATATTTTCAGTGTCCAACAGCAATTTAGTAACAATGAAATCATAGTATATTTTATAATAGAATATTCTATATTTTATTTGCATGATATGAAAAAGCACAAAATGGTATTGTTCATTCTCAAAATAAAACCAAAACAAAGTCAAAATAGAAGGCTGCTTTAGCTTTCATGATCTATTTTCAAACTGGATTATATCTACTTCCCTGAAAGTTTTCCTCTTTGAAGAATACTTGTCTCTGTGTGATAGGGAGGAAATAATAATTAGCATTTGACAATTCTGCACTGAGACTCAGAGTCTCAAATATGCACTGAAGTAATTTATAAGGCATTTGATAAGGTGAACTGATGATTAGATGTAGGTTAAGTCCCAGCATAAACTTTCTCAAATTGTTCTACTAAATTCAAGGCACTGATTGAGAGAGGATTAAGGAGTCGGCAAGAACTGTTTTATAATCCGCAGAGTAACATGAGGGCTAATTTATTCCTTTATCCTATTTTTAAAAGCTATTTTAGGCAAGAAGTAACTCACACATCTACTCTATATTTTTCCCTCTCAGTTTATAGCATATGTAGGCATAAAATACACCCATAGTAATTTGGTTAAGATTAATTCATTTTTATTACTAATTAAACCAGTAAGTAAAATTAGTTTTGTTATACTCAAAAATTCTTTATATAAAAATGATTTAACTATTATAAAATTAGCTTTTTCTCTTTTGCTTACCTAGTCTCAATATTTAGCTTTCATTTATTACTAAATAATATGTTTATAATAAATATAAATAAATATATTTATTACTAAATAATAAGAAAATCTACTCGTTAGCTTAATTATTTAAAAAATTAGCATTTATGCACACAGGCCTATATTCTAACTTCTAATTAGACATAGCATAAAGTCCTTCAAGATCTAATACTGATAATTTTTTTCATAGGCCTATTTTCACTTCTTGAGGATCATAAACTATTCATTGTTTCTGTAACACAATGTATGATTTTGTTTGCTTTCTCTATAACCTCGGATGGTTTAATTCACAATCTCCTCTACACTACCTGTCATTTGTGGGAGGGAGGGATTTCTCTATAAAAATTTTCCTAAATACAGAGAAAATTCTTCATTAGATAGCAAATTTCTTCAGAGAATTGTACTTACAGAACTGATGTTACCCATCTTTAATAATCCTGAAAATGAATCTTTACCAGACAAATAAAAAACATAAATTCTATATTTACTGATTGAACTAATGAGAGGAAAGGGAGTTTCCTATTTATAAATGGAATCCTAGAGGTCAAGGAGGTTCAACAAAATACAAAAGGTTGCTGTCCTAAGTGTGGTTGGGAAGGGCTCAGAGGATTGTTTTCAATGGGTCTCAGTTTTTCCATATATATGTACATGGAAGGTACATTTGTGTTTGTGTGTGTGTGTGTGTGTGTGTGTGTAGAGCGAGAGAGAGAGTCTCCTAGAAAGCAGGGAAGATAGCAAAGATACAAATTTCTCCCTTTAGATCTGTTCCTTTGAAGAGTCTTAGAGAATATCAGGTGGATGTAAGTACAATTTTGACAGCATAAATTAAAATGAAACAAAATTAACATATATAGAATATTTTTAACAATCAAGGTATTTCACATGAATCATCTCATTTGCTTAATTTCTGGAAGCCACACATAATACTCAAATACTGTAACTAAATTTAGTAACTATAACACCTGTCTTTGGTGATAAAGTCAGGGCCTATTTTATGAGGGGGTACAGTTTTTCTCTAGCAGGAGTCAGGAACGTGAAGTGATGACAGTTTATACATAGCAGGGGGTGTGTTTTTTTTCATTAATTTTATATGCAGTGGCCTCTCCTCCTATTCACCAGCATGTGCTCCATGGAAGGAATTTTCAAATAGATAAAACATTTCATTTAGCATGGATGTACCCAGACATTTTCTGTTAGGTTGTTCCAAAGCTAAATGGCATTCCTTTTGACTTCTCTGGGAGACATTCCTGAACTTTGTTGTCTTCAGTTAAACATGATTAGTGCATGCGTCGATCAGCACAGTATCTATTGCATTGCAGACACTGAGAAATCCATACTGAGTAAATGAAATAAATAAATAACAGTTAAGCATGTCTCAGAAGCCTGGCCCAAGAAAGCTGCCCACACCTGAGGAGCCTGATGCTGGAGGAGCCATGTGCACTGCAGGAGCTGGCAAATGAGAGCACACAAGTACGAGAAGAAAAGACCTTGCTACTTCCAGTGTCTCTCTGGTGTTCTCTATGGACAAGGGTTAACACCATGAGTGCTGGCAAGGGACAAATGCTCATAGAGCAAAGCTTCATTTTCACAGAGCACACAGGCAATGAAGGCTAAGTTTGGTGCTGAAAGGCAATAACTTAATAACTAGCCCTCCTAAAGAATTACGATAAAATGAAAGGAGCATAAAGAACCCAGAGAAATGAACATGATCCTTTCAGTCATTAGAGAAATTGTTTGTTTGCTTGCTTGCTCTTTAGAAGTCAAAGCGCCTAAGAAGAAAGAAAGGAAAAAGAGAAGAAGGGAGGTGAATGGCATGAGTTAGAAAGTCAATTATAATAGCAGATGCTGTATCACTCTAGGAGAAACTTGGGCTGTAACAGAAGCCCAATTTCCTCCTGAAAGTGGTGGGTTGCTGTCTCTCTATGCCATTATCCACACTAACCTCAGAAATATAATTTTGTTAAATCAGAACACTGTTGTTTTATACTTATCTGACAAGAAAATGTGAGCAATACTTCTGTCGACAGTATAAATTGGACTGCCCCAATTACAAACACATGGTTATTTTCTGTTTATGGCAAAACTAATGTAGCCCATTATTGAGATGTGCCACTTGAAATTTTGAAATGGACTAACATATGTATCCTGTGATTATTTGCCTTCTTCATCTCGGTATCCAGGTACCAGTTACATTGCATTTTTTTCTTTTAGTGTTCTTTCTATTCCTGTGCTTAGATTTATGGTAAAGTATGCATCAATCAAATTGGCAATGCTTTTAGTCACATTTTAGGGGAAAAATGTTGAATTTAATCAACAAATGCACATGTTTTGCTCCTGTATATCTAACTGTAAACCCCATTGCATTTCTAATGGCTTACTTTCGAGATTTTCAGAGTACTAACTTTATTTATACAAATGTATTTGAATGTTTTTGCCTATTAACACTTGAAATGAAAAGAAGGATATTCAAGGATCTTCCAGAGGCTTAGCATGCCAATAGTGGTATGGCAGCTACTTAGAACTGTCTTCAAATAATAGACTACTTGACTGCCACTGCCAATTGGATTTGCTTAACTATTATTTCCCTTTAGCCAAGGGCACAGAATGTGGAAAATCTTTATCTAAGGGCTCGGGCAGAAGCTTAGCTATTTATCATTTGTGTGGGGTTCAAATAGGCCAGGTGTACTATTTATTTTAATGAAGCCAATATTGAGATGGGAGCTCAGAATAACAATACAAAGCATTATTCACTTACTTTGCACCATGCAGACGCAAGAAGCATTTCTCTAGCACAAAAAAATAGCCTTGGCTTTAGTTCATTTTGTATAGTATTTTCCCAAGAGTGAAACCAATTGTATTTAGACATGACTTTACACTATGAGGTTTGTTTGTCTTTTAATAAAAGGCTTCCTTTAAGAAAATGAAACTGTCATATTTTCCAAAGTACGCTATGCTTAGGACCACAGACTGAAAGAAAAATGTATTTTGCTAAGAGTAAAAAGATTACTGAAGTTCAGACAATCTAAACAGATTGTGTATTTGAGTGTGCAATCCGAGGATGGTAGTGATCTGGAAGATGATTTTAAAGTTCCTTATCATCCTTCTTGTATACAATTCTTGATTTGACTGCAGTTCCTCCAAATACTGCTAAATTACAGTGTAAGGGGAGGAGTGAAAATTATTGGTAGGCTTATCAGTGACAGGAAACAATTCACTTATGATAAAGATGACCAATGTAGCATGGAAATATGATGTGATAATAGTAATGGCCAAAATACACAGGGAAAGGAGTGGCATTCTTCAAAAGATAGATAGTACATCACCCAGGACCTAGCCACATGCCTCACTCCTAGCATTGGGAATTCCTAGTGACTTCTACTCTTTTGTCATGTATTTGAGATTGTAAAGTACTTCAATATTTTATCAAACTGGTAAAAATGACTCTGAAAATCTATTTCTTCCTAGTTCTAAAAATTCTATGATGTCTTTGTGTTTCCCATATTAATAATGACTAGATTTAATGATTTTGAAGACACATTTGACAAGGGAAACTTACCCAACTCTTCATTTACATAAAAAATTCACCACCTACATATCCAGATTATCTTGTAGGCACTATAGAAGCTACCTCTCTCATGAAGCTAAAGGAAAAATAAAAGGAATGCATTGCAGGTGTTCCTAAGTTATTCATATTATCATGACTTCTCATAGAGAGGGTAAGGCAAAATATCCCATTGAGGACACCATTCTATACTAGCAAAGATATTTTCATGAGATACCTAGACCTCAAGATGAAAACATGTTTGTGACTGCTACTAAATTATGACAAAGCATCTTCCTAACTGTCAGTCTTTGTACCGGTTGTTCCCTCCTCCTGGGGAGAGAGCTCACTGGTTAAATTCCAGAGATAGTTGACTGGTTCAATACTTTACTTCATTTGATTCTGTTAAGATGTTGTCTAGTCAAAGAAGCCTCTCTTGAGTATAATACACATCACATGCCATGGTCTTACCCAGCCTTATTGTCCTTCACAACCTCCTAACATTACTTGGGTAGACCCTCAGTTTCTCACTTGCACTCATTACTAGATAAGTGCCCAGTCTTATCTATCTTAACCAGCTTGAATAAAACCTTGATGGCTTTGGAACTCTCCAGGCTTCTTTTGCAACCCCCAATATCTAGAACAGTACCTCTCAGAACACATCACACCCAGTAAATATTTGCAGAACGATCACCTAATTACAAGTTCACCAGTGAGAATCCTGAAAAAATGAACTGGATCCTTTTTATTCATGTGGTGCGTAGAGGTAATAAAACCTTTCTTAGGAATTTACACTGGACTGTAAAACACTGACTGACACTAGTCAATCAGTGAATCTACCTATATGAATCCTTTCACAATGAAGTAGTGACAAGTACACACACACACACACACACACACACGCAAACATGAACTGGGAGTACACTATTACCAATATTTTCTTATTGACAATTGCAAGAAAAGAAAAACATGTTTGTGAAATTGTTCCATTATTTAACATACTATTAGCAGCTTAGGAAGGTCTGGTTTTATAAATAGCTTTAATACATATGTTGAACATGTAAGAAATTTCACATGACATAAAATTTTAAAAGTCATGATGAATGGATATACCTGTGATACTGCACTTTCAAGACAAAGAACATATCCACCAACCCAAAAAATTTTCTATCTTTGTCATCCCTCTCACCAGTTTGTCATTTTATCTCCCTTGGAAGGTCAACACTGATCCTCTTTTTTTGTCAATATCAAGGATTTTTTTATAACTTCATAGAATAAGAATATCATAGGTATTTTTATGTCTGATTTATTTAAGTCAGTATAATTGTATTTGATTTTCATCATTGTTATTCAGAACATCAGTAGTTTATCCCATTATATAACTGAGTAGGATTCTGTTGTCTAGATGTATCGCTTTGTGTGTCCATTGTTTTATTAATGAACATTTTAGTCTATCATAAATGAATTTTCTGCAAACATTTGACTTCTATTTCTTTCTTCTTTTATTTAATCATGTTTACATTATTTATTTATTTATTTATGTGTACATAAATGGGGTACAACTTTTCATTTCTATGGTTGGTTGTACACAATGTAGATTCACACAATTCATGTAATCTTACCTCAACATAGGGTAATACTGTCTGTCTCAGTCTACTATTTTTCCTTCCCCCATCCCTCCTGTCCCATTTTCCTCTACACCATTCAAAGATCCTCTTTTCTTCTCTTGCCCCTCCCCACTACCCCTCCCTTGTCCCATTATGTATCATCATCAGAGAAAACATTTGGCCTTTGGTTTTTTGGGTTTGGCTTATTTCACTTAGCATAATAGTCTCCAACTCCACCCATTTACCAGCAAATGCCAATAGTTTATTCTTATTCATTGCTGAGTAATATTCCATTGTGCATATATAACCACAGTTTCTTTATTCATTCATCAATAGAAAGGCATCTAGGTTGGTTCCACAATCTAGCTGTTGTGAATTGAGAAGCTATGAACATTGATGTGGCTGCATCATTGTAGTATGCTGATTTTAACTCCTTTGGGTCTAACACACTTCAGACACAGCACAGATCTGTAAGATTTATAAAGAACTTAAAAAACTTTATACCAAAAATACAAAGAACCCAATAAGTAAATGGGCTAAGGAACTGGGCAGTTCACAGAAGAAGATATACAGGTGATCAACAAATACATGAAAAAGTGCTCATCATCTCTAGTAATTAGAGAGATGCAAATTAAAACCACCCTAAGATTTTGTCTAACTCCAATTAGAATGGCTATTATCAGGTACACAAAGTAATAGTAAGTGTTGGCGTAGATGTGGGGAAAAAGGCACACTCATGCATTGCTGGTGGAGTTGCAAATTGGTGCAGCCACTCTGGAGAGCAGTATGGAGATTCCTCAAAAAACTTGGAATGGACCCACCATTTGACCCAGCTATTCCAGTCCTCGGTGCCTTCCAGTTTTGTATGGACAGAGGCTTTCATATCTCTTTCCAAATACACATAAGTAGAATGCCAAGATCATATAGGAGGTGTACCTTTATAAAAAAAATTGGCAAATGCCTTTTCCAAGGAAATTGCTTTATTATAATTTCTGCCTTCAATATCTGAGAGTGGAAGTTTCTATGCACCCTTACCTACATTTACTATGATCAGTTCCTATAAATTTGGCAATTCCATGTTTAAACATTTCAAGTTTAAACTAGTATCTTCCTAATATCAAATAATGGAGAGCATTTTCCATGTGTCTGTCATCCATATATACTTCTTTCATAAATAGAACTTTCACAACTTTTACTCATTTTAGTAATCTCTTTTTATTAGTTCTTTTTATTTATATGTGACAGTAATTTGACATTATTATACAAGCATGCAATACATCTGTTCTAATTCAATACCTATCCTTCCCTTCCCTTTGCTCATGCGTAGTTCCCTTCCCTGTACTAATCTTTCTGACATTTACCCACAGTTATTTTTTAAATTAATTTCTTGTGAATGTACACGATGTTGAGATTCATTTTAGTGTATTCATATATCATTCCACTGTCTTTCCTTTTCTGTTCCCCCTTCCCTTCCCTTTATTTCACTTTGTCTGCTCCACTGAACTTCTAATCTTCCCCATATATACCCTGTAATTGTGGATTACCTTCCACATATTACAGAAAACCTGCCACCTTTGATTTTTTTTGGAATTGGCTTATTTTACTTAGCATGATAGTCTCCACATCCATCCATTTACCAACAAATGTCATTGTAATTTTTCTTGATGGATGAGTAATACTCCACAGTGTATATATACCACTTTTTAAAAATCCATTAATCTCTTGAAGGGCACCAAGATTGGCTCCATAGCTTAGCTATTGTGAATTGGGCTGCTATAAATATTGAAGTGGCTGCATCACTGTCATATGCTGGTGCTGAGGTCCAGCCTTAGCTGGGGTTGTGGCACAGCTTGGGGAGGGAGAAGGCATTGGCGATGAGGAGAATAAAGTAACACAGACTTGAAGATCTGAGGCTAAGTTGTAACTTTACTGTTTCACAAACGATCTATATATATTCATTCTGCTTGAGTACATTCACTTGAGGTTACATGAAAGGGAAAGTGTTGCAAGCTCTGAGGGAATCTGATGGGCATAAGTATAATCAAAATAAGATAACTTCTTCTCCTATTCCTCTAAGAAAAACATCACGAAACCTTCAATTGGTTCTAGTATTCGTCTTACTAGGAACGATAAGAGCAGAAGCCATTCTCATAAATTATATAGGTTTAGCACATCTTGGTTTAAAGTTGAGTCAATAATAACAAACAGCCATACCAATTAACCACACTTTTGACATCTCTCTCAAAGGCAGATATAAAGCACAACACCTTTTAATCTGTCTATTGTGTATAAAGTGGAACTTCTTTTTGTTAATTAAACAACCTCTAAGAAAAGCTCTTCTTATTTTCTTTTATAACTTCTATCTAAAGGAAAGGGAGACCTATATCTAAGGGCTTTAAAGATGATTCACAGAAGAGGTTCCACAAGCAGTCAACAGATATATGATAAAATGTTCAACATCTCTAGTAATAAGAGAAATGCAAATCAAAACTACCTTAAGATATCATCTCACCCCAATTAGAATGACTATTATCAAGAATACAAGCAACAATAGGTGCTGGTGAGGATGTGGGGAAAACGGTACACTCATACATTGCCGGTGGGGTTGAAAATTAGTGCAGTCACTCAGGAAAGTGTTCTGGAGATTCCTCAGAAAAGTTGGAATGGATCCACCATTTGACCCAGCTATTCCACTCCTTGGTCTATACCCAAAGGACTTAAAATCAGCATACTACAGTGATGCAGTCACATCAATGTTTGTAGGAGCCCAATTCACTATAGCTAGATTGTGGAACCAACCAAGATGCCCTTCAATAGAGGAATGGATAAAGAAATTGTGGTATATATACACAGTGGAATAGTATTCAGCCATAAAGAATAATAAAGTCATGACATTTTCAGGTAAATGGATGGAATTGGAGAAGATCATGTTAAGTGAAATAAGCCAATCCCAAAAAACCAAAGGCCAAATGTTCATTCTTATAAGGTGTTAATGACACATAGTGGGGGTGAGGGGAGGCATGGGAAGAAAGGAGAAGGGATGGATTGTATAGAGGAATATGAGGGGTGGGGTGGGGGTAGGGAAGGAAAGATAATAGAGACAAACATCTTTACCCTATGTATATGTATAAATATGCAAATTGTATGATTCTACTTTGTGTACAACCAAAAAAAATGATAGTTGTACTCCATTTGTTTACAATGACCTAAAATAAAATAAAATAAAGTAAAGATTATTCTCTAGTGGAAAGTTATAGCTTCCCATCAATCTTATATGCAATCCACTGTGGTCCCTGAACTGTGAAAACAGTTTCACTAAGGGGGCCACATCCTGGTTTGGGCTAAAGTAGCCAGGCAGTCTGGCTGCGTTAAGCTAACTGAGAGTGGAGGTCATTATTCTAAGGATGAACAACAACACTTGCTGGTCTGACCCACAACATCTTTTCTGTTTGCTTAAGGTAATATTATATATGAAATAAATTAAGGTTTGAGCGGTGTTATTTTTATGGTCCAAATCACTTAATGTCTGATTTTCTACTGAAATCTTTAAATGCAAACATCCAAATATTACACCATTAACAATAAGAAATAACACAAAAACAAGAAGGAGCATGCCACGCCACATTTACCAGAAGATTAGACCGTGCAAGAATCTTCATTATTCCCAGTGGAACTATGTCAAGCACTGAGAGGAAGAGTGGTGGGTGTGGCATACTGGTTTAAAATCCTTTGAATATATAATGAGGAGTTAGATAACTGGGTAAAATGATAGTTCCATTCCTAGTTTCTTGAGGAATCTTCAAACTGCTTTCCAGAGTAGTTGCACTCATTTGGAATCACCAACAATATATGAGTGTACCGTTTTCCCCATATCCTCGCAAATAATTATTGCTACTTGTATTCTTGATAATTGACATTCTGGCTACAGTCAGGTGAAGTTTCAGTGTAGTTTGAATTTGTATTTCTCTAATTGCTAGAGATGTTGAACATTTATTTTAAAGTATTTGTTGACAGTATTTCTTCTTTCAAGAAGTTCCATTCATTCATTTGCTAATTCATTTGTTGGATTATTTGGGGGGTTTTTTGATGCTAAGTTTTGTAAGTTCTTTTTGTATATCCTGGATATTAACAAACACCCTATCTAGTTGTGAGTGGCAAAGATTTTCTCCCATTCTATGCACACTCTGTACATGCTGTTGAGCATTTCCTTTGTTCTGAAGAATCTTTTTAGTGTGATGATATCCTATTTATTGATTATTCATTTTACATCTTCTGCTTTAGAAGTCTTATTAAGGAAGTTGGTTCCTAAGCTGACATGCTGGAATGTTGGGCCTATATTGTTATATAGGAGGTTCAGTGTTTCTGGTGTAATTCCAGGTTTTTGGTTCAATATGAGCTGTGTTTGGGCAAGTGAGATATAGGGGGTTAAATTTCATTCTATTACATATGTATTTCCATTTTTCTCAGCACCATGTACTTATGTTTCTGGCACCTTTGCCTAGTATGAGATAACTGTATATGTGTGGGTTTTTCTCTCTTTTATTCTATTAGTCTTCATGTCTATTTTGGTGTCAATACCATCCTCTTTTTATTATTATTTAAGCTCTTCAGTATAATTTAAAGTCTGCTATTGTGAAGCATCCTGTTTTGCTTTTCTTAGTAAGTATTGCTGGGACACTTATTTTTCCAAATACATTTCATGATTGCTTTTTGTATTTCTATGAAGAGCATCCTTGTAATTTTGATGGGAATTGCATTGAATCTGTTAGCACTTTTGGTAGTATTGTCATTTTGACAACATTAATTCTACCTATCCAAGAACATGGGAAGCCTTTCTATTTTCTGAGGTCTTCTTGAATTTCTTTCTTTAGTGTTCTATAGTTTTCATTTCATCTCCTTTGCTAGATTGATAGCCTGTATATTTTTATTGTTGAGTTTTGAGAGGCCTCTATAAATGATGAATAAAAGTCATTTTACAGATAAAGAAATAGCAAACAATTTCTCCAGGCTAAGTCTTGTCTCCTTATTCTCTTATTCGTGTCCTTTGAATATCAGAGGTTTTAATTTTTAGGAAATACATTTATGAATTCATCTTTTAATGATGGTGCTTTTTTAGTATCTCTAAAAATATCTGTTCCTTATACAAACTCACAAAAGATTTTCCTGTATTTTATATTTTATATGTTTTAAAGTTTTACTTTTAGGTCTATGATCCAAATTCAGTCACTTTTTAAAAAATGTGTGAAACCAAGTTCATTCTTTTCATATGGATACCATTTTTTTTTCCATACCAAATTTTAAAACATTATTCTTTCTCCATCAAATGGCCTTTGCATTTTCTGAAATGTACAGGCTTACTTCTCCACTCTGTTCTGAGTGATGGTACTTTTTCTTTATCTTGATGCCATTACCAGATCTTATTCTTAGATTTTGTAGCTTTGGAATAATTCTTACAATTATGTAGTAACTTTTTCTGTTTTTGACATGTTTACTCACTATGTAATTTCTGATTAGTAATTGAATCATCAGTCAATATTTGTCTGTTTTAGTGTAAATCTCTAGAACTAACTCATCCTAAAAAACTAAAAATATAAAACTTCACATTTCCTCCTTTTCCTATTTGATGGTAGTCACTATTCTACCATCTGCTCCCATGATATTTAGATAACATGTAAATGTAATTATACTGTATTTATTCTTCTGTTACTGCTTATTTTACTTATCATCGTGTCCATTGCATTCATTCATGTTGACCCAAATGGCACTTTCCTATTTTTTTGAGGATGAATACATTTCCACTGAAAATACATACCACATTAGAATGTTCCACATTTAAATGAAACTCTGTTCAGTTGTTCATTCTTTTCTCTCTCGTACTTCTTTATAGTTTCTCTCATTATGGCACCTATTTTACTAATATTTTCTCTAATGTTCAGCTTGTTGTAAATGTCTTATCTTTCATATTATAGTTTTTGTATATTACAGATTGATATCAATATTTTATGCTTTCAGGTCTCCACTTTGGAAATACATAGAATTCAGTTAGTATAACTATTTTGATATGTGTGTGTGCCAACTATAACATTAGGGTGTTTTTCATACCTTTAATTGATTTCCTTGTATTCTCAGAGGAAATTAGGTTTTGTTTTCCTGTCTTCTTGCAAGTCTGATAATTTTATTTAATGCCAGACATTATAAATTTATTTTGTTCATATTAGATATATTTATATTATTCTAAAAATTCTAGAGATTTCCTCTTTCATGAAGTAAAATTTTTCGGAAATGGTTTGATATTTGTTTTTTCATCTTTGTTTAGAGATGTCTTTGTAACATGAGCAATACACAGTCTAAGGTTCATTAATACTCACTACTTAAGGAAAACTTCCAAGTCCACTAGCTATGGTAACATGGATCATGGTTTCCATCCTGATTGGCAGAAAGGGGCACCACAGTGGGCATATGTGAAGGAGGCACTCTCCTATCTAATACATTTAAATACTCCTTTCCCTGCCCTAAGCATTGTACCTAGAGCAAATTCTTACTAGATTGCATCCAAACCTAGATGTCTACAGCAGATCTGTTGCTACTTCATCTAGCCCTGAGAATTTTGGCTACCTTGACTTTCCTGAATGTCCTCCCTTGTCATCTGAATTAAGGAAGGTCAGTAGGCTTTAATTGTTTTTCTATTGTGATGTCCCTACAAATTTTTCTCATGCAGTGGTTTGGAGTATTTTAGGTATACTAGACAGGATTCTCTATTTGTAAGGATTCTCTCTTTACACACACACGCACGCGCACACACACACACAACACAGTAATCATGATGCAATGTAGAAGACACATAAAATCAATTATAACTTCTCTTGGGTGCCAATATATTATTTTAGTTTGTGTTTTACACTAATGAAGAAAATTTTTCTTTTACTAGAGGAAAAACTAAACTCATACACAATTATGTTAAATAATTCTGCATCGAATCTACAAATGAAGTTCCTGGTTAGATTGGGACTTCCCTGCCCCACCTACCTATTAGAATATATAATTATAAAAGTCATAATTATAAGAGAAATAGACAAACTACCAGAAAAGCCAAAATTATCTTCAGTATTATATGAAGAAAAAAGGAGTGAACAGGATAATGTCACATCAAAACAAAATCACTGATCCAAATATAAAAATATAGTGAATGCAGTTCCCTTTCTTTAAGAAAGTCTCCATCAACATTTTCCCTTTTATTTTTGAACCCAGTTATTGCTTGCAAATCTAGTGAAACTTTCAGAGAAAAACATTCCAGATTTTAATGTAAAAAAGCAGTATTGTGCAGTTTGCCATAATTGCTTTCTCTGTTTAAACAGATTGCACTTCAACACTCTATCTTTGACAAAGAACCACAACTATATAACATGAGTGTAAATAGTGCAAGTTAATTTTAATATGTAATTACATTTATAATGGCTTATTGAATAATAGCTATGTATACATTACAGTACAACATAAAATATTAACATACCACAATGTCTTTAGTAATTTTAGTATCATCACTGTTATATTTCAAGATAAGTTTCTGTATGAAGTTTCCATTTTTTTTTATACCCACTTGAAATATTGCATGACTATTTAAACATCTCTGGAGGAGAAAATGTGTTCTTCATAGAAAAAATACAAACTTTATTACCAACATTTTTCATAATGGTTAGAAGAATCAGGACTCAAGTTTCCATCATCACCGTCCTTATCAGACAATGGATATTGTCATTCAAAAGTGATTACAGAAAGAAGATCTGAAATAAAGAAATTTTCTGGGATGAAGTTAGAAGATACCATTAGAAGAGTACCCATTATTTGGCAGATTTAAATATGTATATTTAATTTAATTCCCCAAAATCATCAAGTTATTATTTGTCCCATGGTGTAAACCAGAATTTGAAAACTGTGCACTTGACTATGAAAGTCATGCTACAGCTTTTGCTCATCATAAAGCCAACTGGTTACCACTTTCTGTACTGCCAGTTGTTGTAACCTATTTTAATCACCTGATAGTTTATTTTTATTCTACATTGTATCCCAGTTTTCCATCCCAAAGTTTGAGGTTGGAATATGGTTAAAGAAGTTTTGTATGTAAAACTGACTTAATTTCATCTTGACTTATTTTTATCTTATTCTTTTCTAAACACACTCAGAATGCTACCCATATAGAATACTAAAAACAATGGTAGCATTAATAGCAACAGATAATTTTCATTTTAATAATTGTCTGAATAAGTACATAATTAATTTATAAATTCTTTTCAATTACTTTCTTTTGGAAAGTTTACTTCAGATTCCCTGTGTCTTACAACAATTTCTGTGTTTCTGTCACTTCCATTTTCCATCTTAATTTTCTATACCATTAAATTAACATTATATAAGTGCTATTTTTCTTATTAATAGTTTATATATTTGTTTTTAGCCCAACTTTATTATTTTTAATATGAATGTGGATCAAATGAACTTTGAATTTTCATGCTTTAAAGGTTTCTAGATGCCTTGATAAGCTTCAGCTATATGATATACATTCTCACTTATTTTATCCAGTGTTCATTCTTTTACACTCAGAAAATAACAATTGAATAAGTGTGATATAAGGGAGATATTTTGCAAATGTGCAGAATAAGGACAGGGTGTAGTGAGCCTAGGTTGAGCACAGTAAAGAAGATGATGACTAAGAGACTGTGGTTTCACTTGGCTTACCATAAAGTGAGTCCCATGTAAACAGTCTCTTTCCTTTCCAGCTAATTACAGTAAAGATAATAAGAATGTTCAGGTTATAGTGGATTGAACTTCATAAAAGATGGGGACACCCTATTGAATATGAGAGACTTACCCATGTCTTCTAAGAATCTCAATTTTTTTCTTCTTCCTCTTTGGCAGAACTAATCAATAAGGATGAACCATCCATGTTGTATGCATTTTAAAGATTTTATCACACTAATAGAGGTGATTATTTTTAATATTTATTTATTTTTGCAGTAAGACTTATAAATTTCACCTCTGGGCAAAGTATTGAAACTTTCTAGTTCTCACTTTCCTCATCTCAAACTGAAGATAATAATATTGCAAAGTTCATACATTTGTAGCACTGTTCAAATCAAATGATGCGAGTAAACACCTGGGACACTTCCTGACACAGGGATGCACACATTCAATGGCACAGTGGAGATGAGGGTGTGGGTGCAATTTCAGTTATTAATCTTCTAGTCTTCAAGCCACAGGCTTTAGGGAGAATTTTGTTTAAGGTGCATGTATGTCTGTGCATTCTGTGCCATCACCTTTGCCCCTGATGATTTGTTCTCATTGGAATGTGTGCTTACAGATTATATGGCCAGTGGGCTTTGATAAGTATCATAATAGTATCCCCCTCTGGGTAACTTGTGTTCCTATCAGCAAGCAAGAATCATAAAATCAAGTACCTTAAGAGGTATAGCTCTGAGATAGTAAGTTGCTTGCCAAAGAATGTAACATAATCTATTGACTTAAGTCAGGTCTTAGGTAAATTGCTTTTGAAGAGAAAGCCTGTGATGAACCAGCACATAGGTCTAGTCCATAGAATTATCCCTTTAACTTCATGTTCTTTCTGCTCATGTTAACTGTTACCGATCAACATGACCGTTTCAGTCAGCTTTTTTGCTGCTGTGACTAAATGATCTGACTAAATGATCTAACCAGCTCTATTATAGAGGAGGAAAGGTTTATTAGAGGGCTCATGGTTTCAGAGGTCTTAGTCCATAGAAGGTCAGCTCCATTCTTCAGGGCTTAAGTGAGGCAGAACATCATGGTGGAAGACTGTGGCAGAGGGAAGCAGCTCACATCATCAGGAAGCAGAGAGAGAGAGAGAGTCTCCACTCTCTAGATACAAAATATATACCCCAAAGTCATGCTCCAATTCCAATCTCTTCCAGCCACACACTACCACTTCAATTAATCCCATCAGGGATTAATTCACTGATTGGGTTAAGACTCTTACAACCCAATCATTTCTCCTCTGAAACTTCCTGCACTGTCTCACATGTGAGCTTTTTGGGGACACCTCACATCCAAACCATAACAATGACATAATAAAAGTCAAAATATAAAATGCATGTATTCAGAACCAAATAAATGGTGTACTCAATAAATCATTCCTTTTGTTCTAAGTCTTCATATCCTTCAAATAACTATCATTTTTATTAACTATTTTAAATCAAAAACTGTTGGGTGACTCCCATCTTTACCTGGAATATTTTGCTGATACCTAAAGGTGGAAAACCAGCCTTTGTTTTTTTGTTTTTCTTTCAGTACAATAGTTAAGCAGGCATAACTCAAGCATGCTCATTTTATTTTACTTGACTTTAGCCCTTTGGGGGAGAAAATGCTTAAAATAAACTTTAATGAAGAAGCATTTATATCATTGTCACAGTTTAATTTATGAATAACATTATTTAAATTTTAATTTAACTTATGACATGACACCATTATTGCAGTTACACCTACATGTACTCAGAGTAACAACACAATTCTGAATGTTACAAGTCAAACCAATGAACATTAAGAACCTGAGAAATGTAGAATGCTTTCAGAACTACGTATAATAACTGAAAATTCTATTTTTACTAATAGTATTTTTTTGACCTATTGCAAATGCACAGTAACAAAGTCAAAGTAAATTCTATTGCCAGTGTTTGAAGAAAAACAGAAAGTGACATTGTGGAGAATAACTTTGCGAAGTCTGAAATAATGAAAACAATACAGAGAACATAATGATCTTCTAACCTCAATTTTCTTTACTAGAAACTCACAAAGCTGAGATTGCACATGTGACAGCTTAACCAAGAAACAGACTATCAGATTTTCCCCTTGCAAATATTTGTTTTTATCAAATTAGGATTCAGAAATTCAACAGAAATTAATCATGAATAAATAATCAAACAATTGTTCTCAATATGATTTGCTTCCATTATAGATGCATGAATTGACTGGACTTTTACATGGGACTGGAATGCAGCAGAAGTCAATAGCATGGCCAATACTAAGTATTAACAGACTTAATACTAAGACCTGTTTTGGAATATCACCGTACTTATTCTATTTCACATTGGATAAAATTGCTAGAATTTTATAAATAAATTATCTTCTGTGCTTAATTCTCACCTGGAATTAAAGTTTCAGAATGCTGAAAAACTTGGTTAAAGGCACAAGAACTTGATGATGATACGTAACTGTGGGTGGGGGGAAGGTTGGTGGGGGTGGGCAAGAGAAGAAAGAAGGAACTTTGGATGGTGTAGACGAAAATGGGATGGGAGGGAGTGGGGGAAGGAAAGATAGTAGGCTGAGACAGACTGTATTACCCTATGTATATGTAACATTTTATGAATGGTGTGAATCTACATTGTGACAAAAACAAGAGATTTTTTAAAAGGCACAAGAGCTTAAGATGTTTGTAAATTACTTGGGAAAGACTAAATTTCATGATTTGGCCATTTCATAGATATCTCTAAATAAAAAATCTGTCATTTGCATCTCAAAGAGCCATCTCACAGGATAAAAGATGGGTTCTTCCTCCTTTTCTGGATGACCTTTCTACAACTGCTCTGGTAGTGACAGAATCTACAGCTTTTCTTGAAATCTCTTGTACCTCTCTTCTCAGTAATATCTACAGGTCTCCTTCCAAAAGCTGCAGGCCATCAGTATTCAAACATCTTTACTCAAAACTGTAAAAAATAATTTTAAAAGAACTAAATTAAAAATGCTCGCATCTCTATTCATAAAAATGTCCCTTTGTCTATTCTTTTCCCTCAAATTTGCAGCCCAGTGTTATGGTTGTGAGGTGCCCTACAGAAGCTCCAGTGTGGAAAATGCAAGGACATTCAGAAGGGAAATGATTGGCTTATGAGAACCTTAACACCATCAATGAATTAATCTCCCTAATGAGATTAACTGGGTGGTAACTGAAGGTGGGTAGGGAGTGGCTGGAGGAGGCAGGTCCCTGGGGGCATGCTCTGGTGTATTTTTTTGTATCTGGCAAGTGGAGTCTCTCTCTACTTCCTGAAAATCATTTGAGCCACTCCCCTCTGCCACTATCTTTCCACCATGATGCTCTGCCTCACTTCAAGCCCCAAGGAATGCAGTCTGCTATCTATGGATTGAGAACTCTGAAACCCTGAGCCCCTATATAATCTTTTCCTCTTCTAAAATTGTTCTTATCAGGTCTTTTAGTCACAGCAGCAAAAAAAAAACTGACCAAAGCACCTAGCTTCTAATAGTCTGTCCACTCACATTCCCAGATTCTTTTGTTATACCCAATGAAAATAAGATCATCCAAGTCGGTCACATAAAGCCAAAAGAAGCCTTTATTTTTTTTAGTTGGACAGCGAAGAACACCCATATACCTAAAGGCGGTGTGCCAGGGTATCGTGCATTAGTTCTTTGTTGCCAGCATTTATAGGGAAGGGAAGGGATTAGGGTGGGTTATAGGGAGGGGACTAGGGTGGGACTGGCTCTCCCGATGGTGCTCCAGAACCCCCCTGGGGAGCACAATATTTTAATCTGTTTTCTGTTGCTATAACATTCCCCACTGGTCTTATCCACATTAACAAACCCTTATTTAGGAAACTAGTTGTTTTTCAGTCTCCAATTTCCCAGACTCTGATGGCTTCCATTCCTCAATTTGATCAGATTTTTTATTCTACACTAACTGCCTGTCCTCAATTAGGAACTTTTCACTGCTGTAAAGAGAGGTGTTGATGACCGCTTTGGCTGCTTCTGAGCTGGAAGGGGGCAGAGTGGGGAAAGCAGTTTGAAATTCCTTTTAGAAATCTGGCCAACGAGGGGTAGAAGTCTGCTTGGGAAAAGCAGGTTGTAAAGTCATCTGGGGGTGGCTGCTTCTATGAGAGAGAAACAAAGAGACAATAAGTACCAAAATGAGATTAATACAGAATAAATGTTGCAGCATCTGGAACATGTCAATGAATCTTTCATTTGAAGTTGTTCCCATGGTAAGGCCTATCAAGGGCTGAAGAGGTTGAGGCTTTTTTTGGGGGAAATTTAACATTAGATAATCATACTAGCGAACATAGATTAAGCCTACCTGTGCAGCTCAGGAAGATCTGCAGCCCTTAAACTGACTAAAAATTTCTGACTCTGGCAGCTTCTTTTGATAGTTATCAGGCACATTTACCTAAGAATCTCTGTTTTGTAGTCTCCAGTTCTATTCTAGGGGCTAACACAAGTACATCTTAAGTTCCATTAAACTATTGCTTCTTTTAAATGCCCAAGAATGTCTATGGTTTGGTTTGGTTTTAACTGTTTTGCTAGGTATTTAAGATCAAGCTGGTCAAATTGACCTGTTCCTGTCTCTTAAGAGTCAGCCGAGTTCTCACAGGGGTCACTCGTGGGGAATTTGAGAGTAGCTTCTTAGCTTTGTTCCTGTGTTTAGGTGGTGGCAGCTCCTGCATTCCAGTAGCTCCTTCATTCCAGCAGCCTCTGTATTCTGGGGTGGGCAGCAGCACCCCTCCTGGACCTCAGCAGCTACAAGGCAGTGTCTCCTGCCCTTTGGACAGCTGACAGAGCAGCTGCTTCCATTCATGACAAAGGGAAGCTGGTCTTTGCTCACTCCCATCAGCCCCAGGAAGGCAGGGGTGGAGCCTGTCTGCCCCACTGCTGTACCTCCTTGTTCTCAACAATCTCTGCTGCATCTCCAACTCTGGGGGATAAGCCTGGAATGCATGGGTTATCATGTGGTGAGAGCAGCCAGGACTGTACTCCTTCTGCACACTTACCCATGGGGACAAGAGCCAAGCCTTGAAAAGCATCCACTCAGACTGAGTTTTGTCCTGGACGGCTCTGAGCTCTAGTGGTGGTGGCATCTGGGCTCCAGTGGCTATTGTGCTCTGGCTGTGGTGGTGATAGTGGCAGTTCCCACAACCTGGAGGTCGATTGCAGTCAGTGTTTCCTCAGCTCTGGACACAGCAATGCCTTCTGTGTGACATAGAAACCATGTGGTGTCTTTTGCCCACTGTTTTCATGGATTCATGGATGAAAACTCTGAGTTCTGGCAACAGCAAAGGCAACAGTGTTGACTCCTTGTCTCTGTCTGTGGCAGTTGTGGCCCTTCACTCTCCAGTGAGTTCCATCAATCTCCCTGATGGGGAGGTCAAGTGACCCAGAGTTGCAAAGCTCCTTAGAGAAGTTCTCTCATTCCCTGAATGCAAGCTGACTCTGAGGGCAAGAGCCAAATACTGGTTTTTCTTGGCCCCTTTGTTTTAATCTCAATCCTTAAGTTTGATCTTAAACAACCAGCAAGCCAGTTTCACCAGTTATAAAGTAAGAGAACTGGGCTTTAATTTCAATGTCTATAACTTTGCAATTATTTACTCCCTTTTATCTAACTGGGGTTTATATTATCTCATCTGCTGTATAGGTGATGGCCTAGCATACTTCTTCAAAACATTAGTCAGGCATCAGCTATAGAGTTTACAAGGAAAATACAAAATATAATTATGAACAGTAAAAACATATCTAGTTTGTGTTTGATATCACAGTAATTCTACAACAAAAAATAATCTTTTGAATATAACTTTAAATGAGCTGAAAGCTGACTTACTTTGGAGACATTCAGGGTGGGAGACAGACCCCCATTTCAGGTAAGGCAGGGCCTTTTACAATCTTAGGCAGAGTGCTCTAGGTTTGCAGTCACTTTTGCCTCCTCTTAGAACATCATCCTACACAGTTTACATGCATTGCCTCCCGAATCCATGAAAACAGCTGTCAACACAATATACTACATTCAAAACAAATCAAGGAAAGGCTGAGAGCTTCCAACTCTCCCCCTGTGTGGCAAAGTGACCAAATGTTTCCCTATGCTTTACATTAGCCTTTAAACAAATCAGGCTCTCTCCAACTCCAAACACATCTGCATTTAAACTTTGATCTCAGTGTAAAAACAAGTCCCCAATAAAATTTGCCATTCCCACAAGCCTGAAACTACCAACACAGACAAGTCTAACCTAGAGAACAACAGCCTGACAAATTCCCTGCTCTAAAGACCTGTGTACCTAGAAGACATGGACACATTAATATACAAAGAAAAGCAACCAAACCTAGTTTTTCAAGAAAACCTAGGCTCTGCAACATAGCACAATACCCCACCAGTTATTTATTAGCCTATTAACATTTGACCTTAGGGGAAAACCTTAAACAATTTCTAATTGATGGCCTCACATACATATAACCACTTAGTTACAAAAAAACTTGTTGGAATTTGCCCTTTACCTACAAACAGACTTTCTTACCCAGAAACATTTTCCTTTTCCTTTGACTGAATATATTTTCATACCTAGAGCCTTCCACTTTCCCTTTCCAATCTGTTGACTCCTTCCTTGTTCATATTCTAAAAGAAGTCCTTTGAGATTTCTTAATTTACAAATAATTTCAAATCCCTATATTTACCAATCCATGAAAACACCAATAATGTTAAAGCATGTTACCCCCATGGAATTCAAGGTGTAATATATTCTCTTTCCTGTGGAAGAAAAGTCCTAAAAAAACAATTGATAGACATCAACATTTTATTAATTTGACCACCTAGAAACTTGTGATCTTAAATATATTTTACCTTCATTTATTTACCAAATTTAAATTGAACCTTTTAAATCACATGAATCAAATATATCTGGATCCATTTTTTTTCTTTGCATGCTCTTTATGTCAATCTAATATCATGTACATGAATTTTGGACAAAAAAAAGGCCTTGTAGGTTTTTATCTCCAATGCAATGTCTCAAATAAAACACTCTTTTTTTTCCTTGAGTTGGAAATTGGTCTCCTACTGGGCTTTTTGCTTCCTCTATTATCATTTAAATGTGAGTTCTACTTGGGGTTTGGTTCCAGCAGAAACCTGATGCCTAGGACATTTTAACCATTTTTATTAGGACTGGGTTTGAATGCTTAAGAGCTCTGTAATGGCTTTTGTTATTCCTCCTGGGTGGAGGCATATGTCATTTACATATTGCAAAACAATTCGCTATGGGGGTGCTATAACACTGGGGGGCTTTGGACCTGATTCCTACTCCCCCCTCGCCCAGCAGGAGGGCAAGAGGGCAGGTGCCGGGCACCCCAGAGCCATTTTTCCCCTCCCTCAGCCCTGGGATTTGGAATGTGATGTAACATAGAAAGCAAAGCAAAGCACAGGAAACACAAATGGCCATGAACCAGACTGACAAGACAAATACAAAACAGGCAGACATTGGCCAACCAGATTATGCCACATGTGGTCTACCAGACTGGGCCCACGAGGGGCCCACCAGACTAGGCCTCATGAGGAGGCCTACCAGTGGACAGGAGCGATGTCTCGCCCTGACCTGGGACTGGTGTCAGTGACTGCATCCAGTCTGACCACGTCCCCCAGATACAGATAGCAGACTCATGGAAACAGACAGGATACCAGGTGACTTCATCCAGAAGAGCATCCTGAAGATGGGCTGGGGTCCCCCCCAAGAGTGAGGCTGAGGCACATCTCTCAGGAGCTCCCCTCTACTCAGGGTAGGGCTCCCTGGCAACCATCACAGGAGGTCAATTTAGGTGTGAGGGCTTGGAGAAATTAAATCTCGCTCGGGCCTCCACATGTTGTACCTGAGGAAAATAAGATCATCCAAGCCGGTCACGTAAAGCCAAAAGAAGCCTTTATTTTTTTAGCTGGCCAGCGATGATCACCCTTAAACCTAAAAGTGGTGTGCTGGGGGATCCTGCATTAGTTCTTTGTTGCCAGCATTTATAGGGAGGGGAAAGGATTAGGGTGGGGCTAAATGGAGAGGAAGGGATTGGGGTGGGTTTTAGGGAGGGGACTAGGGTGGAGCTGACTCTCCCGATGGTGCTTGAGAATCTCCCTGGGGAGCACAACATTTTACTCTGTTTTCTGTTGCTATAACACTTTAGTTCAAAGTATTTCACCTTAACAAAGTACCTTCCACATGACATCAGTAAACAGCTCCAAGACATTCTGTATGAGTATCATGTTTTTTATTTTTCCTTGAACTATCATTTTTATTTAGCAATCATAACTGCTACGTTTTGAATCTTTCCATTTTCAACTTACCTAACCAGATTTTAAGTAATGATCATTTTTTCTTTGTTCATCCTTCAGTTTTGTATTTTTTTCCTTTTTAAAGATTTTCCTTCAATCTTTATTTCCAGTCCATGGCCTCTACTCATGTGATTTATCTAGAGTGATAAATCTAGCCAGGCTACCAAGCTTGCACCTGTAATCCCAGCAATCCAAGAGGCTGAGGCAGGAGGGTCACGAGTTCAAAGCCAGCCTGAGCAATTCAGTGAGTCATTAAGCAACTTAGCAAAACCCTGTCTCAAAGTAAAAAAAACAACAACAACAACAACAAAAAAAAAACATGAAAAACATGAAAAGGATTGGGAAAATGGTTAAGTGCTTCAGCACCCCTTGGTTCAATTCCTGATACCACCCAAAAAATTAATGGATCTAATATTTGACTATATGCTGCAAAATCTGGATCTCTAAACTATACAAAACATTCAATAAAAGCTCAGTATTTTAATTTTGTATCAATCAAACTTAAGTACAGAATTCCTACAAATTAGAAATTAAATACATTAATTTTAGAATACAAAATTTAATTACAATAAGGAATTTATTTGGAAGTTAAAGCTTTGGCTGCTCTTCTTTTCTTCTATTCAAGTTCTTCCATTTAAAGTGGTAAAAAGAAAAACATACTCATAATTTTCATTTTTAGTAACATGCATATAATTGTGAAATTTGCTAATTGTGTGAGTAACTTTATGAAAACAAAATCATCTTCTATTAATTACCAATTTCCCCCTCAAAGAAGCCAATGATAAGCTTGCTTCTTTGAGGAACACCAAATATAAGTGGACTGTCAATAATATGGTAGGAAACACATTTTGTTGGTAAAAAGGAATTTCTTCAAACCCTTTTAAAATGTTAACTTTATTTCTACAGTATATTTAAATTACTTATGAACATAAGTGCTTTAAAACTCCACTGAAATGAATACTCAGTAAGAACCCCAAAAAAGAGGACACATTTCAATGTTCTAGACCATGGCAGTGGCAGGGGCTGATTCAGAGAAGAGTTGGTTGGATGGATCAAGGGAGAAGCGTCTCATTTGGACACCCACACAGGTAGATCAAACAAAGTGATTACTAAAACCCTTTGCAAATGCTTCTCTGGAGAGACAGGGAACAGCTGTGTTTGTATTCCATGATAAAAGCAGCTATTGAAAAGCAACCTGACTTTGGTTGGCCAGCTTACATGCAATCAATCAGATTGACTAGATGACAGTCCAAATCAGTCATTACTATGGGTGAAAACAGTGAATCAACCTTGCTACAATCCAGTATTTGGGTTATATGGGCATGAACTATGCTTGTATGCCCAAAATAAATGGAGAAGAAACATCAACAGGGTCAATAAACTTCACTGACCTAGTCAGCCTGATCTATTCAGAATCTCTGTAGTGTCCCAAACTGAGGCCCTGTGGATCAGTCATTGAGATATACAATTACAACCTTCTCTAGTAATTAAGCTGTGCTATTTTTGAGATGATAAATTTCAGTAGATATGAAAGATTTTGTACTTTTTCTCTTTATTAACCATTTATTAGCAACCATTTTCAACTGTACATCTCATGAATATTTGCAAATATTTATCTAGAAACTTATTGCATCTTAAAATCTAATGATATATAATTGAAACCCTATGCTTCCTAAAAAATAAAAGGCGGGTCCAATATTTGAAAAAGTAGTATATTTAATTTTAATCTCCTAAAATGTTTTTAAATGCTGTGTTGTGTCTTTTCTCTAAGCAAAGCATATTTGGAGAGCTATAAAAATCATGGTTTTAATTTACTTTGGTTTAATTAAAAAAAAAAATCTTCCTGTGTAACACTTGTGAGTTTTGGAAAACCAGAATTTCTACTAATTTTTTACTCTAGTTCCTGAACTAATATAGTATCTCTGCTTTTTGACATTATTTTTGCTTTCTGTTTCCTAGGTGTTCAAATGTACCCCTCTTCCTAAAACTCCATGGGTACACAAATGCAGTATCTCTTGATAGATTACTAGAATGCAGATTGTAGAAGTGAGAGGCGGCCACCTTCTCTCAGATAACATACTACTGTTTCCTAACACAATTAGTTTTTCCAGTTCTAACAGTGGGCAATTTTTATAAGTAGATAAATGTTTATGTTTACTAGAGCTTCCGAATCACTCCTAAATTGCAAATATACTCTTAATTGATGTGATTGCAGATATTCTAGGGTCCTCCCAAGCATTTCTGAGTATAATTTACATGGAGTTTTATTCAACCTCAAGCATAGTCATGAACTTTTCTGTGGAAATCTGACAAAGAAAACGAGCTCATTATTCAACAAATCTCATTGTGTTTTTAAGAAAATCACACACATGTGTGCAAGCACACACTCATATATATATGCATGTATATATAATTTTTACAACAGGATGACATCAGTAATAGTCACTAAACTCTATCAACAATACTACTGAATATCATTTATTTATTCAACCAATATTATTGAACAACTATAATATTTGTAGAAAGTCCTTGTCTTCATAGAGTTAAAATTCAAGTTGAGGGGACAATGAATAAGTGAACAAAAAAATATATAGTATATTGTCAGTTCTTAAAAAGAACTAAGAAGAAATATTAACATACTAACAAGGTAGAGCGTAAGTAGTATCCTATTTTAGGTGGTGAGGCCAGGGCTCTTCTCTGTGGGAGGGAGGTGTAGAAGAGGTAGAGAAATGGTGAAAAAAGCAGTTCAGACTGCTGATTAGGCCTTTGAATCAGAAAAGTTCTTGGTGTGCCTAAGGGGCAGGGAGCATACCAATGTAGCTGGAATGTGGTGATCCAAAAGTAGGCTGGTGCTTGTTGATGGAAAGATAACTAAAATAAGATGGCACAGCTTCTGTAAGTCAAGAAGGGATTTATATTTAGATGTAAATGTGCTATATATTGGTTAAGCATTGTCACAATAATTGTGAGTAGCAAACTTCAAAACACAGTCATATACAAAAATTAGCATGCCCGTTTTACTTCTATATGTCCATTGGCAAGGGCTCAGTTGGGCTCTGCATAGACTTTTATATAAATGTTAATTACATATGTTTATTTTCCTGTCTTTGCCTGGATGATAGCTACATTAAAACAAGGTATTTTTTCACTCTTGCACTATCACAATACTCGCAATGAGCTAGGGCATGGAGTTGAGAAGGTACTTAGTATATACTTGTCAATTGGCTTTGTTCTGGAGAGGTTTTTGAGTTAAATCCTTTCCCAGACGCACAAATCATTCTGATAAATTCCTCTGTAATTCTAAACTCTTCAAACATGCTGATATACTTACTGAAAATACAAACCTTTCTTGTGGAGTCTTTACACTCACAGAGTTAAATCAATACCTCGTGTCACCCAGATCTTTGCAGAAGTTTGTCATCTGGACAAGGGATTGCTGTACTTCTTCCATAAAAAGCTGATAATAGGTTCTTTATTTTTCACTGGTCTCATGGTCTCTGTCTAACTAAGAAACTTTGCTGTCGTAGCATAAAATTATCCATAGAAAACACACCAAGGAATGGGGATGACTGTGACCCAAAGAAACTTGATTTGCAAGAGCAGGTGGAAGGCCAGATTTGGGTCACAGACTGAAGTTCACTAACCCTTGATGTGGTGGATACGCACATCACTTTTTTCCATATTACTTCTACCACTGCATCTTCTTATCACCTCAAAAAGGAATTGCAACCTGAAGATGTATGAAAGAAGCTTACATGTGGCCACCTGAGGGATTCCTAGCAGTTACTTGTGATGATATTTTTTTTCTGATTATTTCTTTGTATCTGCACCACTTCAGTGACTAGGACCAATGTAAGAACATCAGTACCTTGAGTTGAATGTGATGTATCAAGATGTTCATGTGTCCAAACCTCCAAGTGTCAATGTGATGGTTTCCTCGGAATCATTAATATACCATGCTTACTGCGTCCTACATACTAATGGGAAGTCATTCCCAGACAGCTGCATTATAAGGTGCTTGTGACAGGGCTGCTGCTATTAGTGTCTTAAAGATGGTATCAAAAGAAAAATGTAAGGTTCTTCTTTCAGCCCCTGGAACAATAACTCCTGACCTAGGGAGAACAGTCAACCCAGTGCAAAGTAACAAATAACAACTATCCTTTATTTCAATTTAGTCAATTCATTAGATGTACTCCAAGTGGGCAGTGTTCCTGGGAGGAGGCACAAAGATTGGTATTTGTTATCAGAAGGTCAATCCATGAATTCTGACAATTCTGATAAACTTCAGATATGATATCTTACTCTAAGTTCAGCCACATCTTATTGATCAGAAGTTTATTTGCTAAGCTTAGGTTTTATGAGAGTGAGCATCAGGAGAGAATAATGGAGTTGCTTTCACTCCCTCAAACTTATTCCTCTCAGTGATGAACTGAGCATCCATTGCCCCACTTAGCTACAGGCATGTTTATAGGGACAGGTTATAGTCCTCTAAGGATTCCAGCGAGGAGGAGGCTCAAATCAGGACGGATCTATCAGGAGTCCAAACACAGTTCAAAGTCAAGCCACAAATTCCATGTTAACCTGGTATACACATAAACTTATACTTGATATCCATGTATTTAATCTGTCTTTTATATATTGTGAACAGTTCTGAATTTGAGTGAAAACAAAAATTATGATTTATGAGCTTGCCTGAATCCTAGAATTTATTATCCTTATAGAATATATAATGTAGTGCACTAATATGGGGAATTTTAAAAATACCAAAATTAATTTAGAAGGCAAATTGGATATTATGGTTATTTTGAACATTAGAAAATAATATGATTGCTTGAAATTGTGTGACTACACATTTGGTAATTTGAAAAATAATATATTTCATTTTTTTCTTTTCCATTATTTATATTAAAAATTCAATTCCAAGAAGTATCTGTATGCATTATAGAGTATCACAAGGAATAAACACAAGGTATATGCTAAATATCTTTCATTGCATTTACAAAGAAATTCTTTCATCTCAACTGATTTAATAGATTGCACTACACCTTAGGCATAATCCAACTAGAAATTCCCTAACTAGTAATGTTGGTATATGAGCATTTTAAATGTGTTTTCATTTTCTTAAATGTATAACACAGAGCAACAAATTAGATTGAAAGTAATGAACCATGGATTCTTTTCCTTTTTTTTTTTTCCCTAACAGACACCATTACATTATGAGGGTAATAAACTCCTTTAGGAACAAAGACACCTGTCATGGGTACAAAAATGATAGAAGCAAAGTGAGCACTGCCCTAGTATGAGTTCATTTTATTTTCATGTTGAACGCATTTTTTCTTTGCACTTTTTATGTAGTCTTTGTGTATTTTTATGGCAGTTTTTCTCTTCTAATTTCATAATGTTTGATCTTATTGCTCCATCCTTGGGAAAACCCTGGACTGCAAAAATAGGTAAATAATTGTATGCCAAAGTCAAAATCACAAAAGTAAATAGAAAACTATTACTGTTGTGAAATCAAATGTGTTGGGGCAAGATTTTAGGTGACATTTATTGGTAGGATTGCATTATTAATGATTCTCTTCCAATTAATTTGTGTATGCAAGTATCATTAAATTTTTCTCCTCATGAAAATCTCTATTTTATTTTCATTCAATATACATTTCAATAAATGAATTTCTATTTATTAAACTTGGTGGAAAAAAGTCAATATATGACTGACCAAATAATCTATGTACGTAATTAATATATCAATAATTAATATTACATTTCCTAAATTTATAAAAATAGTTCTTTAACACTTTAAATTCATTTCAGAAAATGCCTTTATATGTTTTTCATATATTACAAATCTTTAAAAGTCAAAAGAAATTGGAGACTTGCAGTGCTTCAAAATTTTACTCAAAGATTTAACATTGCAAAAAACTGTAGACATTTGAAAGTATACAAAATTGGTCTCAGTTGGGGTACTACCACCAGAAAATGTCTGATTAGTACTTCTTTTGTATAATTCTGTGACATAAAATTATTTACTTGGCTTTTCATTTTCTCTTACAGCAATAAATGTATGATGAGGTCATCAAAACAATGCTGTGGAAAAACATTTTTGGAAATGTGTACTATAGTCAGAAATTTGCACTTATTACCATTTTTTATGTTTTATAGTAAGGTCAGAATCATTTCCAGGTCACAAATCTCTTGTGGAGGATAGTAGAGGCCTCATGTCAAATTTGATAGACTTTGTAATGAGCACAACACTTGTTTCATTTATAAAAGCAGAAAGTTAGGGTACTATTACAGCTTCCCTAAGGTTTTAGACCAATATCTGTCATAAAACTAGCTGCATATAACTATGGGTTTTAAAAATAATTCACTTTGACACACATATTATTAACTAAGTCAGTCAGGAACAGGGATTTTGTCATTATTATCCTCATTATTACCCAAATATCTATGCAAATGAGATTCTCTGCATTATTCAGAACAGTGATCAATTTTTATCTGTTGGAATTTTTTTTGTCAATGTATTATATTGACAAAGCAGTCAATATGCTGACAAGTTTAGTAGAACAGCAAATTTTAAGAGGGAAAAAACTTCTAATTCCACCTTTACCAATTATTAACTGTGACTTTAAATAGAAATTTTATAACAAAGTAGAAGAAAATTTGGATTTGGGGACAAATCTAGGATCTCTTACTCCTAAACTATATAACCTCATTCCAAATAAAATTAAATCAATACCTTTGTCTCAGATTGTTCTGAATATGAAATGAGTTCTATGTAAAGCACCTCGAGGAAGACGGTGTATGTCACAGAATTTCAATAAAAGGCATCATTATCCAAAATTAAGTGGTGTGTCCATGCATTAATTTTACATTTAATCCAACAATTATCTATGTCACTTATCATTCTTTCTTTTTTATGTTATGACACAAAAATGCATTTATGAATTTGCTTGAATGCCTGTCACATTAGAAAGCAGAATGAGGACAAGAAATTCTGGAGACCTCTGCAGCACTGTTTACCTCAGTGGGCTGCTAATTCCAACCGCACAGGAGGTTTCTAAGAAGACAGGCCTATGTGCTAGCATCAGAAGTGCTTTTTCACAAGGACAGCCCCAAGCAGATGCACAGCTAAGTCTGAGGCCTCTGATCAGGCTTGCACAAACTTTGCTGCTAAGGACATGTTTTTTCTGAAGCTTGGATGTGCTTCACTCTTCTGTTTAAAAAGCAGTGTGCAAGTTGCTGGGGATAAAGCTCAGTTGGTAGAGTGCTTGCCTAGTGTGCTTGGGGCCCTGGGTTCAATACCAGCACAAACAAAAACAAAACAAAAAGCAGTGACCATCATGAAATCATTCCCTCCTTCCTCAACACAACCTGGTGGGAGGCACTTAGAGTGATGTTCCTTTTCTTTTTTCCATGGTGTTAGTTTATTTGCATATTCACTTTTTTTAAAAAAAGTTCACTTTACATTTGCATTAATACACGAAATGTGGGAGCAACAAAATTGGCACCTAATTTTATAATTTATTCAGAGAACCTGTACTGACATTAAAAGTGAAATTCCTTAATGACACTGAAATTCAATAGTCAAGCAAAGGAAAGTCTTCTCTTTCAGGACCAAGATATTCTATATTGAAGTCTGACAGAACTTCAGAGGACCTGCTTTACCCAAATATGTTTCTGCGCTGTTTCTAACATTTTATTTTTCTATGCTCTCCCCCATCCCTGTCACCCAAGGTCTTCATCTTCCTTAAGCCTTTCAATGACATTCACATTCTCAAGTGAGGCATAAATTGAGAACTAGGATTCAACATGATAGTTGTGATCCCACAGCAATCACTCCTGATTTGTCCAATATAGGATGATAGACTTCTTTTAACAAATCTAGATAATATTAATATTAATTGTATTATCACATTTCACAAAATGTTTTGTAGTTGTTGTTGTTGTTGTTGTTGTTGTTTTGGTACTATGGATTGAATGTAGGGGACCTTTACACTGAATTACATCCTTACCTTTTTAATATTTTTTTTTTTAAATAGAGTCTCACTAAGTCTCTTAGGGCCTTATTGAGTTGCTGAGGCTGACCTTGAACTTGGTGATCTTCCTGCCTCAGATTCCCAAGCAGCTGGGATTACAGGTGTGTGCCACAGATCCCAGATCATAGAACAATTTAACTGAACAGAGGAAGGTTCAATTTTTAAAACCTTGTTTAACTTCAGGCCTGGGCTTCAGGTCAAGTGCAATGTTACATGAAACTGTGCGTTCTTGGACATCCACCTCCCTCTGGTAGATTTTAAACAAATAAAAATCTGAGTTTAGGTTTATATTAGGTTCCTAGGACTAACATAACAAAACACCAGAATCTGGGTGGATTAACAGAAGCATTTCCTCTTAGAATTTTGAAGATCAGAAATGCCGGTTCCTTCTGGAGTCTGAGGAGAACCTGTCCCAGGTGTGTCTCAGAGCTGTGGGTGATGTCAGCAATCCTCATGTTCCATGGCTTGTAGAGACTTCACTGTAGTATGTGACGCCAGCTTCCATAATGCTGTCCTATCTCCAGGGTCTGGGATTTATGGAAATGCAGCTACAGGGTTAACTACCGGCACCAGCACCCCCAACCCTTCTCCTTTTAAATATATCACTGTTGTAACTCCTCTTTGCTGGCTGATATCCATTTCTTTCTTGGGATATATTTAACTAATTTGGTTCCTCTATGAAAGCATGCATTTTTGACATAATCATTTGAGTAGGGAAGAAGCTATCACTGAAAATAAAACTTGTTTTTTGAGTTTGGTATTGATTTTTTTTCTTTGTAGGTATCTTCTGGTTTCCTCTAATTAGCATATTTTAAATTGATTTTCAGCATAGATTTCACATAAAGTTTGCTGAAGAATTGCAGTTGTGACTTCGTGGCATGCACATCTATACTGTTCATGATGAAAAATTTAAAAATACACTTATATCACACATTCAACTTTTCATTTTTTTTAATTCAGAGTGTATATGTTTATTTCCTTCACTACCTATGTAATTGGAATCTTCCTTAATCTGCAAGAGTTTATGGTTTTTCTCCCTGTTTTTTCCCCCACCATTATAAATACAATTGAATATATACTTCTCAAGAAATTTATATTTTTAAGATAAAATACCCTTTTGCTTAAATACTAAAATATTACAAGGAGTACAAGAATGTCTAAGAGTATAGCCTACCAGGAATACCAAGAAAAGTAGGACTAAATTTGTGTAAAGATTAAGATATTTAAAAGTTACTGTACTTTGAATTGTTGCAGAGTATAACTTAGGTAATAAATTCTGAGCCAAGGGAAACTTCAACTTTTTTAATTTTTTGGATTGTTTTATGATGTCTTCTCCACATAAAAGAAGGATTTCAAAAATAGTCCCTAATGTGGATTAAGGGGTACATTTTTTAGAAGAGTCAATGGATTGTTTATATGAGGAAGAACTGATTTAGGCACTCCATAAAATAGAAAATTCAGAAGGGAGTTATAATGCAGGGAGTTTCAGGCTGGGATTTAGTGTTTTGTTTCATCTGGCTATAAAAACATGATTCAGTGAAAAGGACTCTCCAAGGACTTTTGGGAATCTAGGACTTCTGAAGTTTCCCAGAAATACATAACAAAAAGTTTCATTTGGAATAAAATATGTGATCAGGACAACTCACATGCCCTATTGCTTCTGTTCTTTCATCAAAATGTGTTTTAGGTGCTCTGGAGGATTCTAATCTCTCCTACAAAGGTTCCAGAGAGGCCCCAGGGTGCTGCAGGCTGGAAATATAATTGGCAAAGTGTCTACAATGCATCCTGCCATCTGGTAGGAGTCACCTGATTATCAGAATAATTCCTGCCAGACAGAACATTGGGGTCATCCTTGCTCTAGAGATGTGTAGGTGTCTACAGACAAGCTGATGGGGATTGCACACCTGGGGATCTTGGTGATTTTTTACCTGAAGCTTAGAATAAATACTCTGGCTATACCTGGGAATATCTAGTGGAGACCAGGAGGTTGACAACGGTGGGATGAAGGAGGGTATGAGACTCTCACATTGGTAACCCTCTTTCATGATCAGGAAGCAACTTTCTGATGGTGACATTGTGTAATACCATGGAGAAAGCATTGCTGAAAAGCAACACTAGAGTTTTATTTTGAACTCTTTCATTACTAAAAATTTTAAAGAATGTTTGGAATGTGTTTTACAGGATATATTTTTGGCCATCAGTCCCTCAGCCAATAAAGCAATACATTCTCATTCATTCTTTGCTATCAGTTTATGACCAACCAATGCTCTATATTCACATTAATATGGAAAGGATGTATGTTGCACATTAATTTATAAACACATGTTAAAAATATATCAAAACTAGCTTAAACAAATTTCAGGTGCCATAAATAAAGCAAATCATAAGTAGAATGAAAAAATTTGCATGTATATATAGCATTAATGTATAATTTTTACTATGTGTAAGCATTGGATTTTAAAACTTGTGTGGATGATATTTTTCATGCCTATAGGTCAAATAAATTCTATAGGTCACATACATATATATGGAAACAATAAACAAACATACATAGTGAACATAATAAATATTTCAATTGGTCTTTGGGGTTAGGAAAATTTAAATCAGTTCAAAACATTTATGGTTAATATCCTAGCAGCTAGTAGAACTACTAGTAAATTAGATATTATTAGTAGAATCAACTTTGAGTTGTCATTGTTCAAATGACTACTTTACATAAATTCACTAATACTTCCAGATAGTGCATCAGATACAGCAGCTTAATGTGTTCAAACTATTGTCTATGTCAGTTACAGGTTGAATGTAAGGTGTCCAGAAAAAGCTTACCTGTGAAACAATGGAGGAACATTCAGAGATGAAATGATTGGGTTATGAAAGCCTTAACCCAATGAGTGAATTAATCTCCTGATTGGATTAGTTGATGGGTAACTGAAGTCAGGGAGGGTATGTCTGGAAGGGGTGGGTCAATGGTGGCATGCATTTGGGGTATATATTTGGTGAGTTGAGTTTGGTCTCTCTCTGCTTTCTGATTATAATGTGAGCTGCTTCCATCCACTATACTCTGTGCCATATTGTTTTGCCTTATCTGATGCCCCAAGGAATGGAGCCAGTTGTCTATGGACTGAGACCTCCAAAACCATGAGCCCCCAAATAAATTTTTTTCATCCCCTAAAATTATTCTGGTCAGATCTTTTAGTCACAGTAGCAAAATAACTTACTAAAACAGCGTCTTTGACTTAAGATGTATGTGCTTTAGAATCAGGTTCTGTCTGAGAATAATAATAGTTTCTAGAACAGACTCCTGTGTCTTGTGCAATTTTCTTTCTCTCAAGACAGCAAAAAAATAATTGATACATACAACTTTGCATGCCTGAATAATCAGTTACATTGTTTTATGAAGATTTATTAACTTGCTAGGGTTTCACTAAAAATATACTACAGACTGAGTAGTTTAAACAATATTTTCTTATAGTTATGGAGGCTAGAATCTGATAACTTCTAATTGGTAAGTTTAGTATCTTCTGAGATATTCTGTTCTGGTTTGCACATAGATCCCTCCTTGTGTTTTCACATGTCTTCTTCTCTGTGAACGCACATTCCTGCTGTCTCCTTCTCTTCTTATGAGGATGTCAGCCATATTGGATTAGGGCCCCTTCTTAGAATTTCATTGAACCTTAATTCCCCTCTAAAGGCCCTATACCCGAATGCAGCCACATTGAAAGTAAGGCTTCAGCATATGAATTTTAAGGAATATGATTCAGTCCTTAAAAACAGGTGATATCACTGTCAATACATTTCAGGTAAAGAATATTTTAGAGAATTTTACAGATTAAGAGTAAAAGAGTCATTGAATAGGATAGCAAATTTCCAGATATCCAAGAATTTCTATGAAACTTGGTAAGCAGCATTTCTTACATGCTTCACAGAAGCTTCAAAGGTGATGTATAAATTGCTTTAATATGAATGAAAGCCTCATAAAGATTTTCAAAGTAGAAATGGATTTGAGGCTAAATAACTTGCATCTTGTATGTCAATATGGAAATAAGGATACACCAGTACACCTACTGGAATTTCTACATGTAACTCAAATATTTGGGAATCAATTACCAGTATCCATCTGATTTTGTATTGCACCCATCTGGAGAAAGTGTTTGAACTCAGTCACTGTATTTCAGATGGAAAAGAAGCCCCCAGGAATTCTTCTGTCCCATGATTCACTCCTCCCTCCCCCATGAACCTAGGCCCTCCTGCCTGCTAGACCAGAGCTCTGTTGCTGAGCTAAATGGAAGCCCTCATGGTTTATTCTTGAAGTATCAATAAAATTCTATGAGCCATTCATCTTGGAGTTTCATGGGTTTTGTGCACTATGTGTGTGAGAGAGAAACTGGGGATCATATCCAGGGCCTCACAAAGACAGGCAGGTGCCCTACCATTAAACCAAATGCTCAGTCTCTTATCTATTCATCGTGGTATGCCCAGGATGTTTCCAGTTTTGAGTGCAATGATAAAGGTGACATGTTTCTAAAATATGATGATATTGAAGAAGTTGCCCTATACTTTAGGTTTTTAAATTTTTTATTAACTTTTCATTAACATGTAATATTTGTACATATTTATGAGATACCATGAGATCATTTGATTCATGTATACATTGAGTAGTGATCAATTCATGTTAATTAACATATCCATCACCTTACATGTTTATACTTCTTTATTACTAATACCTTCAAATTCTTCTATTCTAATTATTTTGTGATATATAATGTAGTGAAAGTAATTAAATGATCCTACTGTGCCATAGAACACCAGGACAGTTATTTTCTAATACAGTTTTTAGGTGTACATTGGTCTACATTGCAACTAAAATAAAAAATGTGTAATTCAATACTTGAAAAACAAAAGTTGATAGCATTATTGGAGAGGCAGAAACAGAATCTGGGTGGGTTAAAAGACACAGAACTCTGGAAGCCAGTTTCCCTCCTACTTCATTCACTGTGTCCACCTAGCGATCAAAGAGTTCAGACTTGTCTCATGTTAGAGTAGAAGGTGAAACCACTGTTTTCTGGAAATACATGAAACTGTCTGATTTCAATCTCAATATACCTAACTTAACTTATATAAAATCTTCCTGAATTTTTGGTTAAAAAAATGTCCACAGAAGAGACTATTTAAGTTTCAAGGGTTAGAAAATAAATAATGGAAAGTCTCAAATTGTATTCAAATTTTTTTTTTCTATTCATACTTATTCCAGACTTTTGAGTAACTCTAGAATTTATCTAAGGATGTTGAAGAATTTCTCTAATGATGATGTCCTATGATAGCTTTTTAAATGTTTGAAAATGCTATTCTCATATTTTACAAACCCATTTTCCTCTTTCTTTTTGTTAAAAATTTTCTTAGTTCTATTAGTTTATGAATAGTCTGGAAGTGCAGTAATTCTGATCTTGCCTTCCGTGTGTGTCTCTGCATCTGTTTCATTAAGGCTTTCACGTTGGGTTACAACCACAGTTGACAAACTGTCTCTGGGCAGTGTTATACTGTGGTTAATCCTGTATTTAATCTGAGCAACCCTCCTCCCACCCCCCCAAAAACACATGGGATGTTTATATACAAGAAGCTGTTTTCCCATCTATACATTTGGTATATGACATAGTTGAAATGTACAATAATAATAGAGTTAAAATTGATTTGCATTTATAGTAATTTATAGCAATATAACACTTTCATCTCACAATAGCTAAGCCATGGAGTTTAGGTAGAATTTATCTGTTTT